>JANHFK010006808.1:193226-205936 GCA_036250565.1 Sibynophis collaris
AAACTGGAATAGTAGAGATCTTCTCCTGGAAGGGAGAACCTGTCAACACACCATTCCACCCCTCAAATTACTGGCTGTAAGAAAAATTCCCAAATCCACAAGACTTTTATTAGGCTAATTCAACATTTCCAAAAACAAAAAAAACTTAGGCATGAAAGCTGGATGACTTTGGGCCAGCCACTCTCTCAGTACAACCCACCTCATAGGGTTGTTGTGTGGGGAAAATAGGAGGAAATAAGGAACCGCAGAATGGTCACTGCCTTGAATTATTTATAAAAATTAGAAAGGTGGGATATAAATACATAGATGCAGAGGATGGAGAGTTATGTGTTAGGCTCCAGGTTATTAATAATGGAACCAGAAATAGGTTTTGGGGGAAATTGCCTAACCAGAATAAATAACATCTATTCAGCTGAAGACAAATGAAAATTATGCAACATTCTGAACGAATCCATGGGGGAAAATGTTCTGCTAAGTGACTTGAATGGATAACAAAATACAGAAAAAGAAATTGGTTAATTCAGAGACTGAAGAACAAGTGAAGATTCCAACTCTTTCAGCTAGAAGGTCTTTATTTAAAATACATGGCTGAAGCATAAGCACCTTCATCTATGCAGAGGGCAAAATAATGAATATAAATGTTAAGAATGATGGATTTCTTTATGATGAAAGATTGAGAGTGAAGGATCCCAGATAGGGAAGAGGATGCAGACAGACCGTTTCTTGATATGTCAAGAGTAGAGGTTGGGAGAATAGGACGACATTTTTAAAAGGCAGCATGAAAATAATGATTGCAGCAAGACAAATTATGAACCATATGTAGGAGATGAACACGCTGAGCCTGAGGGAGGGGTCAAATGCGTCATGCCACAAATCACTGTGTGCCTGCAAGAGATATAAGTCATCTGAATTGCCTGAATCTCTGGATTTCCACGGTGCTTGACACCATATGTGTAAAAGTGTTAATCTCCCAAGAGAATTAATGGAAAGTGGAGTACACTAGAACCTACACAGAAGAGGGAAAATCAGGTTTTGTTGCAATTTCTTTTGTAAGCTGAACAAACTCACCTGGGTCGAGTAGATCAGCCACATGAATGTTTTAAATTGATAAACAAGCATATATTCTATTGTACATTTTGTAAGTAAACATGAACGATCATACAAGACATTTTTTTATTTCAAGTGATTCAGAATAATCTACTAGGCACCAGAGAACAGCACAATCATGAAATAAACCATAGCAACAGAGGAAATAATGACATTCAAGGGTTTGCATACCCTTAGCTCCAGTGGTGGAATCCAATTTTTCTACTACCGGTTCGTAGGCATGGCTTGGTGAGTGTGATGTGGCTTGGTGGGCATGGCAGGGGAAGGATACTGCAAAAATCTCCATTCCCTCCCCACTCTGGGGCCAGCCAGAGGTGGTATTTTCTGGTTTTCCAAACTACTCAAAATTTCCACTACCGGTTCTCCAGAACCTGTCAGAACCTGTTGGATTTCACCCCTGCTTAGCTCTTAACATCACATATTTCCCCCTCTTGCATCAATGACAACTTGCAATCTTTTATGAGAGCTGTGAAGGAGGCCCTTTATTTTCTCATCTGATAAGGCTGTCCATTCTGGGCAAAAGGCTCCAGGTCAGGGGTGAAATTCAGCAGGTTCTGACAGGTTCTAGAGAACCGGTAGTGGAAATTTTGAGTAGTTTGGAGAATCGGCAAATGCCACCTCTGGCTGGCCCCAGATTGGGGAGGGAATGGGGATTATGCAGTATCCCTGCCACGCCCATCAAGCCACGCCCACCAAACCGGTAGTAAAAAAAATTGGCTTTCACCACTGCTCCAGGTTCTTTATATTCTTTGGTTGTTGAACATGAGCTGCATGTTTGAGGTCTCCCCAAAGTGGCTCAGTGGCATTGAGGACTGTGACAGCCACTCCAGAACTCCTGCTATAAGCCACCAAGGGCTTCTGTTTTGGGTCATTGTCGTGTTGGGAAGTCCAGGTGTGCAGCTTCGGAGCTGATGAATGCAAGTTGTCCTCCTGTATTTTCTGATGAGATGCTGTGTTCCTCTTGTCATTGATTTGGATTGCTGTTGAATTTCCCCACCCCAAAGCAGCGGAGACCCACCTCCAGGCTTCCTGGGAGGAATAGTTCTGCGTCTCTCCACAGGCCTTGTGGATTCCTCTGCAAGCGCTTGTGTCCATTTGTGGCTATAATGTTCAATTTTGGCCTCATCATCCCAGATGATTTGGTTCCGGAGGATTGAAGGCTCCTCCAGGTGCCGCCTGGCATATTGTAAGTGAGCTACTGTTAGATGGCAGGTAGAATGGAGGCAAAGTCACATAAAGTAACAGTAACTTTTATTCAGCTCATAGTCTACAATATAGCAAAAGATGCTGGCTGGCACACTTCTTTTAAAGGAGCCTGTCAGCCGTTGACCAAACAGTTCAAAGTATTTTCCCGCTTGAATTGCAGACCGGAGTGAAGACTCTTACTCTGTATTTGCATACTCAAATACCTGTCCCCACCTAGCCAGAGTCTTCTGTCTCCAGTCCTTACATTACAGGTGTAGTCTTGCAAGTTCGCAGGCTGGCAGCAAGTTCGTTCGGACCTGCACGATTCTCCCCTCATCGTCCATGGGCCGGCAGCGGTTTTGTTCGGACCTGCTTGGTTCTTCTCTTGTTCCTGAGGATTTGGCGTGTAGAGTTGGCGGTTGGACGGATTTCTTCCCAGGAGTCGTTTGAGGCAACCTTAGTGGCAGGTCCTCTGAGTACGAGGAAAGTCAGCTCCACAGGTATTTGTGCCTAGTTCTCATGCCCTTTTCGTCCTCCATCCGCTGTCGGCTGTCCGGTTCCAGGGGCGATTGTGTCATTCTGCCCCATTGGCTTCCGACTCTTGTCATCCCTTCTGGTTGTCGGTGGGCCGAGATCTTGAAACGGCTCCCTATTTGGTTGATGTGGCGGCGCCACACTTTGCCGTCTTCTAGTTCCACTCGATAGTTCCATGGTCCGGTGACTTCCATGACTTTGGCTGGCATCCAGACAGGGCAGCCCATGTAGTTGTGAGCATATACCTGGTCCCCCCTGCAAAATGTTCGGACTTTACTGGTTGAATCTAGGGGACCTCTGCTGAGTAGTCAGGATGCAATCTATTCAGATTGGTTCTTAGCCGGTGGCCCATGAGTAATTCTGCTGGACTCCAGTTTGTCCTGGTGCTGGGTGTGATGTGTTGGACTAGTAGGTATTTTGTTATTCTCACCTGCCAGTCCCCTGGTCCCATTCGTGCCAGCACCTCTTTTGTTGTTCAATCCATTCTCTCTGCTTGCCCATTTCCAGTGGGTTGGAATTGTGCGGTTTGTGCATGGTGGATTCCATGGCTTGCCAGGAAAGTTCGAACTGGGTTGTGGTGAACTGTGGCCTATTGTCTGACACCAGGATGTCAGGTAAGCTGTGGGTCGCAAACATCCTTTGGAGTGTTCTGATTATGGCGTCTGAGGTGGTTAACTTCATCAACACTACCATGAACCACTTTGAGTATGCGTTGACCACTATCAGTAATGTGTGTCCGTAGAATGGTCCCGCAAATTCAATATGCACCCTTGATCATGGTGACTTGGGTGTTTCCCACTCCCGGGCTGGCGCTGATGGTGATGCCGATCTTGATTCTTGGCAAGGTTGGCAAATGTGACCCATTCTGTAATAGTGTACTCCAGGTTGGGCCACTATACATAGCTGTGGGCCGGTGCCTTCATCCTTACGATTCCAGGGTGGCCTTCATGTAATGTGTCTAGGATTTGTCGCCTTAGCTTCTAGAGAACTACGACTCGGTTTCCCAACAGTAAACAGCCCCGTTCTGTGGGCAGAAGAGAATGTACTGTAGAATGGCCTAAACTCTGTGCCGACTGGCTTTTGGGCCACCCCTTCCAAACCCAGTTGAGTACCTGGGAGAGTATCTGGTCCTTGTTAGTGTGCCTGGCGATTTCATCTGCTGTGATGGGGCCGGATGGTAACATTTCAATCAGCAACACTGATGATGTGGGGGCTGAGTCCTCTACCATGATTGGGAGTGGGCATTGGCTGAGAGTCGCATCGCTCAGCGACTTGCCCGGCTGATGTATGAGGTGATAGTTGTAAACTGTTAAGAATACAGTCCAGCGTGTCGTTCGGGGGGATAGAACTTGTGGTGTTTGCCAGTCCCCGGTGATCAGTCCCAACAGTGGCTTGTGATCTATCACCAAGTCGAATGGTCTCCCATACATGTATCCATGAAACTTTTTTACTCCTGCGACTGTAAAAGCCTTCCTTATCTAGTTGGTTGTAGTTCCTCTCTGCCGGGGATAGCGTTCTTGAGAAGAAGGCGATCAGAGCCGCTTGTATGTTCGGGAAAGGGTGGCTTAAAACTGTTCCGACCCCAAATGGCGACTCGTCACAAGTTAGGACTGGGGGAAGTTTACCTTATATTGGACTAGGACGCTGTCCAAGAAGATTAGGTTCTTTACCCCGCTGAATGCTGCGGCTTCCTTCCAGCCCTAGGACCACTCTGCTTTCTTATCTAACAGCCTGTGGAGAGGTTCTGCAACAGATGCTTTGTGCTGCAAGAATAGGCTGTAGAAATTGAGGAGTCCCAAGGATGCCTGGAGTTCTGTCTTATTCCTGGGTGTCGGAGCTTCATGGATTGCTTGAATTGTTGCTTTGGTAGGATGTAATCCTGAGGCATCAATGAGGTATCTGAGGAACTCGACCTGGGTGACTGCAATCTTGCACTTTTCCTTCTTCTCCTTCAGTCCCACTTCCTGGAATCTTTGAAGCACTGTTTGCAATCGATCAAGAAGTTCTGATTTATTGGCCGCTGAGACCAATACGTCATTGAAGTAGGGGCTGCCAGTGGGAATGCCTTGCAACAGGTGCTCCATAAGGCTTTGGAAGACTCCTGGTGCCACGCTTACCCCAAACTCTAACCGGCGGCATTGGCTGGGAGCATCGGCATCGGATGAATCACTATAGTTTGGGCTTCAGCTGTGGCATCATCTACGGGCAGATGTTAATAGGCTTGGGCAAGGTTTAGTTTAGTGAAGTCCTTTCCCTTCCAAAGAGTGTAATAGGTGCTGTATCATTGGCACTGGGTACGTGTTTTGTTGTAGTGCCTTGTGCAGTGTGCCTTTGTAATCGGCGCAAATACGAACCAATCCTTGTGGTTTAATCGGAGTCGCTATTGGAGTCTCCTCTTTGGCATGGTCGGCTGGCTCCAATATTCTTTGCTGGATGAGTTTGTCCAGATGTTCATGCACCTTAGGCTGTAATGCGAAAGGCACTCTTCTTAGCTTCAGAGCCACCTAGGGGTCAAGGTTAAAGGAGATTGGGGTGCCCTTGTACTTGCCCAGCTCTCTGTCGAAAACCTCAGCAAATTCTTTGATCAGGTTTTTTATGGGTTGATTCTTTGATAGAATTCACACCAGTGACTCCTAAGCCCAGGGAAGCAAACCTTTCCAGTCCCAGGAGGCTTGGTGGTGATCCGTCTACCATGACTAGTTGGAGCAATCACAAAAAATAAAATTCAACTTGGAAAGTGCCACTTCCAATGATGGGAATGTTATTTCCCTGATAATCTCGGAGGCGAATATGGTTGTGTCTTTTCTTCATTATGCCTGGCACCAGTCTTTTCATCGTGCTCCAGGAGACGATGGCCACTGCTGATCCGGTGTCCACCTCCATGTGACAAGAGGAGCCCTCAATGCAGATGGTGACATGGATCTTCTTTGCCTGCTGACTTGTTTCAGTCTGGCATGTGTCCATATATATTATGAAACAGTCTTCCTCATCATTTTGCTGTTTTGGATACAATCTTCTGGGGCCAGCTTGGTACGCGGTCGCGGCGGTGAATATCATTGCACAGCAGTCTCGGTATATGTGCCCCTTTATGTCACACTGTTGGCAACTGGTGTTTTTGAACCTGCACTTGGTTCGTGAGTGATTCCTGCCACAACCTATGCAAGTCTACTTCTTGGTGGCCATCTTGTGCCCCTTGAATGATTTCAGTCGATGGACATCCTCATCATCCTCTGTGGATTCTCCTTGGTTGACATCCTTGTGATGCACGGTGACCGTTCTCCATGATGTCGGTGGGCTCATTTCCCATTTCGGGGTTAGAGTTTGAGTGGCACCAATTGGCATTTTCAAATCTTTCCTTTTCTTGACTGTGAGACGGAGTTGGTTCTCCTCACAAATCCTTTTGCTTTCCCCCGGCTTCTCTAAGCCGCAAAGTTGGCACAGCCCTGGATGAAAAAACACGCAAGACTTTCTCAGGAGCAAAGAAATTAATTCTCTAATTATTCACAGACAACAATTACACTGAAACAAGGTGTGGATACTTTCTATTGCCATCCCAATCAGTGTGTCAACTTGAGTGTGTAGAAACAAGATTATTTATAAATTTTCCAAGAGGTATTTGAACTTTTTACCACAACAGTATAGGTTGTTTTCAACTTACAACCAAAATTGAGCCCAAAATTTCCATTGTTAAGCAAGACACTTGTTAAATGAGTTTTGTCTCATTTTATGACTTTTCTTGCCACATTTGTTAAGTGAATCACTGTAGTTGTTCAGTTAGTAACACTGTCGTTGTTAAACGAATCTGGTTTCCCCATTGACTTTGTTTGTCAGAAGGACACAAAAAGGGATCATGTGACCCTGGGACCCTGCAACCCTCTGAAGTGCCTGGATTTTGATCATGTGACCCTGGGACGCTGAAACTCTCTGAATTTTGATCATGTGACCATGGGGATGCTATAGTGGTCATAAGTGTGAAAGACGGTCACTTTTTCCAGTATCGTAACTTCAAACAGTCACTAAATGAACTGTTGTAAGTCAAGGACTACATATAAAACAAATATAGAAAATAGTTTGTAAATATAAAAAATGTAAGCTGGGTTGTAAGAACTTGCTCAGAGATGCACATTGTCCTTAATGTTGCAACCGTTTACAGAAGAATGTAGTAGTATCAACCAATTCTTGGTTAATTATATTAGATACAGTCCAGTTCATATGTGAAAACAAACTCTGGTTTATGAAAATAAAATAAGCATTCTCTTACTTGTTGCATAACTGAAGCGAGTTCAAGCATCTGTTTGTAACCTGCAACAAATTACAGGAGGAATTGGGTCTCAATGTTGCAAATTGCTTTGTGCAATAAAGTACAGTTTGCTGCATATGAACTGCATGCTTTCTAAAATAAAAGTTAAAAAGGCTTAATCTTGTGATATAAAAAGGCACGTGAGGAAGAGGAAGAAGAGGGGGATCCCAACACACCATCCCTGATACCACAAACGCTAAGAGCCCATGTCTGAACCGATCTGTAGTTCTCTTTGTTCAAAGCAGTGTTCCAAAACTTCTTACTTTGGGAGTCATTGATAGACCCTGACCTTCCTTGACGAGACCTTCGATCTGCCCACCAGCAGAACCTCCACAGTTGTCTGCAAAATTAGCAGCTGGAAGGAGAAGAGCTGCTGAGACACATCAGGGGAGCAGCGGCTGTGACTGAGAGCCTGCAGGGGCCAAAAGCAGGGGAATTGGGGGGGAACGCACACGTGTTTGCCCACACCCATAATTCAATGTGTGCCCCGCACCCCCGTGCATGTGTGCTCCCCCTGCTTTTGGCACGTGATGGCCCAGTGGGACCAGAAGGCCCATTTTTCACTCTCCCCAGGCTCCAGAGGCTTTCTAGGAGACTGGGGAGGGCCAAAACGGCTGGAAACAACCCATTTCCCAACTTCTGGTGGGCCTCGAAGGCCCAAAAATCAGCTGCCAGGCACACACATGCATGCTGGAGCTGAGCTAGGGCAACGCTTCTGTGCCCACAGATATGGCTCCATGTGCCACCTGTGGCACGCATGCCATCACAGCTCTGGTGATTCTGAAACCGTATGTTGCCCTCCATGGAAAAACTGGTGTCTTGTCTAACTATGGAAGGTCATATTACAACTGATGGATTGTGAACAAATTTAACTTCAGGGTATTTATGCTATATAATATTATATATTTTAATTTGAAGACACAGTATTTTTGTTATACAACACTATTTTGCATTTGTCTTTCCTGAGGCTCATAAGATTGGCAGCACTAATTTTTTTGCATACTATTATGTTTTGGAAAACTAACTAGGAAATCATTTTGCCATTTTTTATATTTCTTGAGGGTTTCATAGCTTTAGCAAAATGAAAAACACATGTTCTAATTCAAGAGAATAAATTGCTAAACTATGGATTTACAGAGTTACTGAAATATTTGTTATATATTCTTCTCGCCAATGGAAAGAGAATCTGACATATGATGAATAGCATGTAATTTATTTTCACAGTGACTTATCCACTTGCTTGTTGTTTGTCCTGTACTTTATACCTGATGCTTCACACATAAACTATGGCATAATTATGCCATCATATTTTGTTGAATTGCTGCACCTTTTTTTCTTTACTGTGACCATAATTTAGAGACTCCACATAACCTTCAGGAAGTACATAAAAAAGATTTATAGATTGTATGGGAATTGAGGAATTGCAGAAGAAAACTGATAAAAACTCTCCTTTCTTTTCCCTTGCCCCAATTTTCAGTCCCCAGAAATTAGCAACTATTTACTTATGTATTCCAAGGGATTTTATGGAACTTTAATCAGTCTGGCTTTGAGCAGTTCACAAGCAAAAATGAAACAATACACAATGTAAACATAAAACAAATACAATATTCATACACTATCAAATAATCAATTACCAAATTTGCTTCTTTTAAAAACTCCTGGAAAGTTCCTGGACTAGTCCTTGAAGTTGTCTTGGCAAAATTTCTGAAAGAACATTGCCTTGTTCCTAAGGCTGAGAGAGATTGACTAACAGGGGTCAACAGGTGCCTTTGTGCCTAAGGCAGGACTTCAAATCATGGTCCTCCCTTTCCTAGCTTGTGTCTTAACTGCACACCAAAACTGGATCTCCAACCATACTATAGCCAATCTCCAACCATACCATAACCTAGCACCTTTAATCATCTCAGGTAAAATCCATCACACTTGCTTAGTTCTCAAATACTCTTTGAAATAACCTAGAATTCACAAGCTTGAAATAACTGTCTTAAAAAGATGAATCTTCTTTCTGATGGGAATGTATCTGACAAGAGGATAGCTCCTGCAGATAATGATGGGCTTTGAGTCCTTGCCTGTCACAGGGGGCAGCGACCATATGCAAACATGATAGGGGAGGCAAACTCTACTTAAAATAAGCAGTCCCCTAGATAGCCCAAACTCCTAGTTGTTATTTTCTCGATAACATTGTTTAAAAAGGGATGGTTGAATGATCATTAGGTTCCTTCAACTCCCAGGGTCCCTCAAAGAATTAAGACATTAATTTATAGAAATAAGGAAGAAAAATAAAAACTCCCTTCTGTGAAAGTATAACTGGCGTAGTTCACCTTTCCAAATAAAAAGTAAGCTCTTTAATGTAAAGAAGTCATAATGGCCCAATAGCTGGACTTGGAACTCCTAGACCATAAAATGTGAGCTGTAAACAGGATGGAATTAGTAGATAGTAGCTATAAGCTGCTTATCTTAACTGGAAGCCACTTTCTGCACATGCTATTCTGACCTTTAGCATGATTTCACAGAATCATTTTGTGTTTATGTTATGAGTGGCCAATAGTATTGCTTGCTAGTTTAGTATGTAAACAATAGAAGTAAAGCTGCCCATCAGGAATGTTCTGTTTGCAATATATCACTGCTGGCAGAACTGAAGAGAAGATCAGTATTGCTAAAAAGAAAAAGGGGTGCATTTGCAATTTTTTTTGAGCCATGCTAGGAACCAATGATGATCCTTACTGACATACCTAAAAGTCTCGATGGTAAAGGGATTGCTCCATTTTCCAAAAATATTTTATATCTTTCTTATTATTGTTGGACACTGGGACAATTATTTTTGTAGGGCAAGGCAGGCAATTTCCTCATCACATTTACAATGATATTAGTTTAAGTTCTTCATTTCTAGTCATATAAATACAGAAAGAATGATGAAAAGGGGAAGAGCTCTCTTCTGTTAAGAAGCTAGCGGTTTACTAGTCTCAAAATGAATAATTCTTCTGGTGCTTTTTGGAGAGAAGGAGATTTCAGGACAGGGCAGACAGTAGTAAGGAGAAGCATGGTGACAGTTCCAAAAGATGGTAAGATTTTGCTCCTTCTTCAGGTATTTGATCCATTCTGGCTCAGATAATGAGGGTCCTTGGGTTCTCCCTGTTGAAATAAACAAACGGGAACAAACTGGTGATGGGATTAAAAACATTTTACTACTGGTTCTGTGGACGTGGCTTGGTGGGTGTGGCATGGCTTGGTGGGCGTGGCAGGGAAAGGATACTGTAAAATCTCCATTTCCTCCCAACTCAGGGGAAGGTTACTGCAAAATCCCCATTTCCTCCCAATCAGCTGGGACTCAGGAGGCAGAGAATATATGGGGGTGGGGCAAGTCAGAGGTGGTATTTACTGGTTCTCCAAATTATTCAAAATTTCCACTACCAGTTCTCCAGGACTGGTCCGAATCTGCTGAATACCGCCTTTGGAACAAACTATAAAATTAGGGAGATATAAAAATGCAACAAAGAAGAACAGGTATAACTGATGTCATAATACATACATAATTCCAAAAGGTTAGTATGAATCGAATTTATATTGACAACTTCATACCCATATTTGTAATTAGTTTTCACCCAGTTTTCACCTAGTTTTCAATTTCATAAAGTGTTATTACTTTAAATAATTTTGTGTATCTCCTAAGTGTTAATATAATTTGCTATTATTTCATTTGCATGATGAGTTATTAATACTATGGCAACACATGTAATGAGGCCTGTTACCTATAGACTGTGGTATAAAATGAACTAAACCTACTGTGGTCCATAGATGGATAAAGCAATTTCACTTATATTGACAATGAACTCAACTTTTTCTACTTTCCTTGCTCTATCTTCATTTTTAGGGGAAAAAATGCCTTGGGACGATGATTATTTTTACCCACTGAGCACTAAAATAACAAAAATAACTTTGAAGAAAGAAATATTTTCTGTAAGCTTAATTATCTGGAATCTCAGGAAGGACAGTCAAGGGCAGTTTGATAGTTTCATAACTATATGAACTAATACAATTCTATGCTATATATAGCAAGGCACAGCTGTGAGATAAACTTTTATGGGGAGTCTGCATTTTTCATTTATGAACATTCATGATTAAGAGGCTATATATTTAAGCATTACCTAATAGAGTTCCATTGCATTGGAAGCCAGAGAAATACTCATATTTCACTACTACATGATTTGTGAAGTCATAATCCTATATAAATGCCCAGACACATATTGCAAGAGGACAAATTAAAGGCTGTATCTTAATTTGCTTTTAACTGGATCCTTTTTTTACATATCCTTTGCTATTAGTAATTAGAGTTCTCACTTACAGATTCTGCTGTGTTCTGATCAAGTCAATTTTTTATTTAATAATCATAAATAATTTTATATCTCAGTTCTTCCTACCATTGGATCTACAGAGTATGTCAAGAATAAAATAAGACTTTTGGAGCAACTTGTACATTTCATCTAATGTGGCAAATATGGTTTTTTTTTATGTTTACTTCTGAGTTCTCAAAAGATGAGAGAAACACCTAGGAGCAATGCAATGTATTCTTTGATATGCTTTGTATATATAATATTTACTGCATCCAAGAGGAGAGCCCTTGTTATAAGAACATTATAGACCCCAAATATAATAGAGTAATAAATCACAGTATTTTAGTATAATTATTGAACTGAAATCAGATTATGATATTGTCTATATAACAGTACTACTTCAGGAGAGACCAGAAGCGTTGCGTTGAGACCCACTGGAAAAATAGCAGGTCCTGATGACCTCCATGAAAATCCAGCTGGACAAACCGCTTTTGGGTGGTCTTTGGACCGGAACCATCCTGTAGGGACAGCAAAGAAGGAGAAGCATTTTGGACGACCAAGAGGAATAGCCAAGTTCTTTGACAGGTCAGAGACAGCTCTTCGGACTGGTGGCGGGGGTGGCAGCCATTGCTCTGAAGCTGGGGCAACTGGACTAAGCTTTTGTGCAGGAAGAGTGTTTGGACGGAGTGCTGAAACTGGGTGAGTGATTGGCCAACTCACAGGTAAAAGAAAATTTTGAATTCAGATATTAAAAGGTGTCCCGGAGCTGAAATGAGTGGCTAATTGGCATTTTGGGAAATTCCATGGAGGGCGTAAATAAATAAAGCGGAGGCTAAAACATTAACGCCCAAGAAGGTTTTTGCATCTACAATTGGATTTGAAGAAACTAAAAATATTTTTTTAAAAAGAGCCCGAGGAAAAGTATTTTCTATGTGGATTTAAAGTATTTTTGACAGTTTTGACAATTAATTGGTTGGAGAGTATAGTGGATTTGAGAGAGATATCTGCTGGTGGAAAGAGAGTACTGCAATATTTGGTAGAAGATAGAAGAAAAAGTACAGCTGTGACCTTGACTACTGGAAAAGATAATTTGGAAACTGAGAACTTTTAAGGAGTATTTTGTTTTTCTACATTGCTTGATTTCAATTTTCTACGGCTATGGAAGATAATAAATTGTCAACTTGGAGTGGACTGGACAAATATCTGAATTGGACATTAGAATTTGAAAATAAAAAGAGACTATATGGATTTTA
>JANHFK010006808.1:217474-227772 GCA_036250565.1 Sibynophis collaris
GGTAATTTTAAACTTTTGTATGTATTTTATAATATTTATAACACTTATTGTTAGTGGTTTTAATTATGTCTGTACACTGCCCTGAGTCCCGGAAGGGAGAAGGGCAGTATAGAAATTAAATAAATTGAATTGAAATTGAATTATTGTCTCCTTAAAAATGTTTATAATTTAAACATTTTTAGTTCTAAGATTTTAATTTTTGATTACTGTTTTATATTTTGATATTTTATTGTACACCACCCAGAATGCCTCTTTGAAGGAAACGGAGTATTTCAGAAATGTGAAATATAAATAATAAATAAATATTGTTGACACTTCTCAAACAAGCATGTGTCTATGATCTAAGAGTAGAAAGCCCTCGTTGTTTAAGGCAGAAATGTATTTTCTTCCACAGAAGCAGCTGTTCTCTGAGGAACTGTAGACAAATATTCACCGATATTGCTTGTTTTCACATACACAATAAATTACCCAAGTCTTGCTCAGCATAAAAAAAATAGTTAACACTCTTTTAATGTGTTGGAGATGTGGAAATAGTCTATTTATGTAAGAAAGTCTAGCTAACTTGATTATCTGAAAATCAAATAATGCTACCAATATGCTACCAATATACCAGCTGCTGCAGCTGCATATACTCCAGGCTTTCTATAGCATCTCTACTTGAGAGGTAAGAAAATGTTCTTTTTTTATTTCTCATCATGGCCTTTTGCTCAATTTGAAAGCACTGTATGTATCCCTAGTTCTACCCAATCAATGTTGCCCCTTAAAAAGTCATGTTCTGAAATTGTGACATTGCAACATTTGAGAGACAGATTATGAAGTTAGACTGAAAAATCAAAGGGCAAATTGAATGAAAGAACAAGTAGGATACTGACAATTTTGTAGCAATAGAAAGGGATGCTGCTGGCCTTCTGGGGCCCTTACAGTTTTGCTCAACTTCTTAAACTGCTATTTCATATTTAAATTGGTTCTTTAATATGCATGCAAATTTCCAAAGAAAAACAAATAACGAAGTCAGACCTATACCCTAAGGATCTGTACTCTAAATTTTGATTCATTAATGCAGGAGAGAAATAGGGCAATTTATGAGAAATAAGACACATGTGTGCATGCACTAAAACTATTTTTAATAGGATAACAGACTCATAGGACCCCAAGTCTAGCCAAGATCAGTTTTAACACTTGGTTTCATACTGTAGAAATACCTAATTTCTAATACCTTGACCTAATTTCAGGCCAAGTTCAAAGACAGGAGACACTGTTCTTCAACTGTCATTAGCTAGTTATAAGATTTTGGAGGATAGAGAGACCTAGGGGTATCAATCAGTGAAAAAGTAGAAGTTACCTTCCAGATATTTTGGGTTTAAACTTCCATTATTCCCAGTTAATGTTTCCATGCATTGTATTATTCATTTGCAGTGCTATAGTTTTCCATTAAATATTAAATCCATGAGTATTTACCACCCATCAATTCACATACCATATACCTTACATTAAATTTTCTACATCTTGCTGTCCTGCTGATGAATTTCCAGAACTCTCAGCAATGATCATGCTGATTGGTAATTCTGGGAGTTGAAGCTATACCTTGAATAGCACAGATGCTGGGAAGGCCTGGTATATATACTGTATATGACCTTATATATGACCTTAATTAGCCAACTCCATTGAATTGCATTGAAAATAGCACCAATTGGATTATCTATACTTAAATCTGCATTTATGTTTCATATTGTGTGTGTTACATGACAACATCTGAAAATAAAGGATAATATTTCTAAAATATTTCTGAACTTGTAAGTAATTCTCCAAAATATTTTGCCTTGGAAGTACATTCTTATTTAGCTCACTGGTTACTTTCTAATAAGCCTATAGTTTTGTTTTGTTTTGTTTTTAAATATTGCTTCTATTTATTTAAGCAGCTCAAAAGACAAAGACAACCTTTATTAATGCAGTAAGAATCCTAAGCCTCTTCTTAGGGCCTTCCACCATACATATCTAGTCGCTAAGGTTTTTCTAATTAGTTTGCTGTCAAAACATTCTCATCTCAGTATTTTGCTGAATGTCTTTCATTTAGCGGAACTATTTTGAAGTGGATAAATAAAAGTATATACCATAAGTTCATGGAGAGCACCGCCAACCAAAATTCTTAAAAATAAGAGAAAAAGTCAAAGTAGAATAAATTTGTGTTAAGTCTTGTCTGATTTAAAAAAAAACAGTATTAAATTCAAGGCCAACTTGGAATCTTAGTCTTAGATGTGCTTAGATACTTCTTGGCTTCTTATATTTTTTGCAACATGGCCTCTCATTGCTTCAGCATTAGTATGGCATGCTTTGCTGCTTCATATTAAGCTCTACCAGTTTGATCTGTTTTTCAATCCATAAAAACTGCTGCTGGTTTCCTTGCATTATTACAGCTCTATGAATGTACAGAATTACCTCACCAGCACTCAATTAGACTACATGAAATAATGATGCACATGCTCTCAGGGAATACTTTATGGCACATTTATTCTGAGTTGGAAGATATTTCAGAATAATGCATTGCTGCTACCCTTTTAGAAACAGCTATTTCATCTTGTAACTTATATAACAGTTTTCCTTAATTCACTGACACAAAGCAATAAGGGACTGCCATTCTCAGAGTATGAAAAATGTATTAGGGCCTGATCGTAAGATCTATGAAATTACTGCCTATATTTTTTTTTCTTAACAATTGATACCGTTAGGCCCCCAAAACCAAGATTACTTCTAAGCACTTTCCTTTATTGTTCCTCACCTATTGACAGGTGATAGTCTTGCCAAACTAAATTAACTACTTCATCATTAAATCTTAGAACTTCTAGGGAGGAGATGTCTTAACTCTGTTTCTTCCAACCAAATTATCTTCATTGTCTTCTGCAATGCAGGCCCTCCCTCCTGGGAATCCAGACTACATTCCACCACAGATTCCATTGCTTCGGCATTAGTTTAATCAGCAATTTCCTATTGAAAATGAGGAATGTACATGCTTCAGAAGTAATTTAGAGAAATTGCTTCAGACATTGTGCATATAAAAATATTGTTTTTCATTAAAAAGGCAACAAAATATAGCAAATGGAATCTTTATTACTGATTTTATTCAAGTATCTACAATATTTTATGATTATGATTTGGGGGGGGGGTTGGAAAAGAATGTTGAGCGGGTTTTAGTTTTGTTGCTTATTTTAGAACTTAGAGTTCTGTGTGCTTTTGTTTCCCAATTTGAAATTCAAGTTTTGGCAAATGTGATTTGAGGAAGCTACTAACCCAAATCCCCACCCCGCTTCTTCATAAAAGTAGTTTGGGAACCAAGACCCTCAATTTTATTCTAATTGGTACTTTATAAATAAACACACTTCGGTCTTTTGAAAAAAAGGAAAATATGGCTGGGAAGAAAGCTGATTCAGGTGAAACCCAGTTTCAAATCCACTTACCCTTAGCCACTGAAACTTACTTGGACACTGTTCCATGTTTCAAGTTACCATCCAGGGATTTTACTATAGGAAAAATAGGAGCAGGCAACATTAGGTATACTGCAGGAATGAAATCTACTTACCTTTACTATCGGTTCAGAAGTGCCCGCTCTGTGTGTGCCTGTGTCACACCCAATTTTTGACCCTCTGCGTATGCACAGAAGGCTTTGCGCATGCGCAGAGGATTAAAAACCAGGAAGTAATGACGTCCGGGTGGGTGGGAGGAGCCTCACACTGCCACTGCTACCGGGTCACCGAACCACGCACCGCCGCCACTACCAGTACGCATGAGCCAGACAGAACCAGCAGGATTTTACCACTGGTATCCTGGCTTGAGGAATCTTGAAGAAAAGGCAAGATACAAATCTAAAAAATAAAAATGATTAAATATAAAATATCACTTTAGTACAGGTTCAAATACAGTAACTTTTAAGCATATTATTTTCAGCTCAGCCCTTTATATAGGGAGCTGTTTTATTTTTATCTCATTTTAGTGCAGCTAGTATTCACCGTTGAGATTGGCAGCAGTTCTCCATGATCTCAAGAAGAAAGAATACCCATTGCTGCCATTGTTCCCTTTTCAACCGACAATTCAGGGAATTGCATTTATGGGGCCTTTTGCATGAAAAGCCTGCTGAGCTATGATCCCATAATTCAGAATGGGGACAGGGTGCTCTGAGAGACTTGGATTGTAAAGGTCGCCTACTGAGTTCATGGCAAAAGTGAGATCCAAACCAGAGTTTATGAGTCACAATTCATTATCTGAGTTGCTATGCTGTACTGGCTCCCAAGGTCAATAATATTTGAAAAAAAGTGGGATTTCACAGTGCTTGGTAGATTATACCTTTATTCTTCTAAATGACATATAATTTCAGCTACTAGAAAATCTTTGTTGCTTTGTTGCTTTGTACTCCTGGGTTTCTGTAGTGAAAGCTACTCTTGGTAAAAGCAATGATTTGCCCCCCGTAGATTTGGAAATGTTGAATTATAAGGTGAATCAGGAGAAATGCTTTCTTAATTGCTCACTCTTTTCTTGATCATTCTTACTCACTAAAAGAAACTGTAAGTCAATCCTTCTACTCAGTCGTGCAATTTGGTAATTTCTACTCAGGGCACAATGCTTTTGTGGATATCTCTCTTTAGATAGCAATGGGTATTACTTCATTTAAGATACAGCAAGACACATTTGACATGATATGAGCCTGGACTTTTTCCCCTTAAATACTGTATTCACAGCGCCACTACTTAGATCTTTTAAAATGTGGTTGTTAAAACTTGCTGAGAATAGGCTGCACGTCAGTGGATGGATTGCTGTATGAGATACATTGATCAAATACAGCCTGGTACACTGCTTTCAAGCTTTAATCAGGTGCATAAAGTAAGGAAGGTCAAGGAACTTGATCTTTGTGAATGAATTAACTTGAACCCTATCTTCCAAACTAATCTGAGCTGTAGAACATAGTTATCCTTTGACTTTCTGTACTCAGCATCTATTACATAAGTAAATAGGAAAGACAGGGCAGTGCGTTTTAAATCAATTGCAAAAATTATCCATACATCCAAAACAAAACAATCTATCATTCAGAAAATGCAGGACTAATAAGCCACTGCCATAATCCACCTACCAGTTCGAATTGATCTGAATCAAAACAAACACTAAACAAGGTCAAAGGAAGGAAGACAAAAGCTGCCCATTATTTCTAATTATTATTTTATGTAGCAATAGCAATAGCACTTAGACTTATATACAGCTTTGTAGTGTTTTTACATCCCTCTCTAAGCTGTTTACAGAATCAGCCTATTGCCCCCAACAATCTGGGTCCTCATTTTACCCACCTTGGAAGGATGGAAGGATGAGTCAACCTTGAACCGGTGAGATTTGAACTGCCGAACTGCAGATAGCAATCAGCTGAAGTAGCCTGCAGTACTGCACTCTAACTACTGTGCCACCTCAGCTCTGTTCACCTCTATACTCCAGGCCTAGAGCAGTTTTTTAAAAATAAATTAAATAAATAAAGTCTAGAATTTTGGAATATGGAATCTTTTGAAGCAAGCTCTTCCCACATGCAGGATCCAGTGGCAGCAACCATAGAGATTTGCTATTTTGTGGCAACCTTCCAGGTCTTCTGACTCTGCTGTCCGATTAACTGCCCTGCAGGGAACATGCACAGTTTAATTATACCAAAGAAAATACAAGATTCTGCATTCTGGCTATTTTGCAGCTTTTCCAAATACCTCACCGGTATGGCAAACATCAGTCTGCAAGTTATGCCTTTTTGTTTATCCAATACATATCTGAACTTTAATAAATATGCTATACTCACCAGCTCCCAGGTGAATGGTACTGCTGAGCTCATAGAAAATACTAATACAAAACTATTTTTATATATTGCCTTACAAGTAGCCTTGTAGGTAGTTACCACTTTTGAAGTATTCATGGTATACTTTTCACAGGGCACTTCAAAAATCTTCCATTTGCAACATATGCTAACTTCACAGCATGTAGTAACTGAAGGACTCAATTATAAACATTATACAAATACACATTACTATGTAGTTTTTTCCTTGGGAATTATATCAGCCCATTATTTTTTTTTTATGAATAAGCTTAAGAATAGTGAAGGTTGTATTAGCATGCTGAAAGGAATTAAAATGGATGTCGTAAATCAGAAAATAAAATAATAATAATAAAAAAAAACCTTGGCATGAATGCAGCACTATGGGGGTGGCTAATCTCCCTTTAGTGAACCAGGAACATAAAGTATTAATCAGACTTCTGTTTTCTGCACTTACTGACTTGTTGTTACTGAGCATGTGTTAAAGCACTGCGGTGCTTCAGCCATAAGGAGACAACTTTGCATTTTGTTAAGCTGAACGCTACGCTACAGATGGCATGTAACCTGAAATTACCCCATACACATAATAAATCTTTGGCATGTCGTGAATAATGGTGTTCACTTTCTCACATCGGGTTTGTGTGCAAAGAAATTGGGTGGAGCCTTTCTGTGAAATTTTTCAGGAAAAGAAAATGTTTTCCAGTGATTTCTTAAGAATAGTATTCTCACTTTGGAACACTCTCTTACAAAAGACGGTTTCTTTTTTGATCTTCACTCTTGGGAATATAATTCAAGCAAGGGAATCAGAGAGGTTGCAGAGAACTAGAGAGATGATGATACAGTGAAGCATGTATCTTGGTCACTCCCTAAGAATATCAAATTACCATTGACTTTTTTTTTTTTAAATCAACAGTTCAGGTAATCCTCGACTTACAATCATAACAAAGCCCAAAATTTATGTTGCTAAGTGAGACATTTGTTAAGTGAGTTTTGCTCCATTTTACAGCTTTTCTTACTATAGTTGTTAAGTGAATCACTGCAGTTGTTAAGTGAATCTGGTTTCTCCGTTGACTTTCCTGTTCAGAAGACTACAAAAGGGGATCACATGACCTGGGACACTGTAACCGTCCTAAATATGAGCCAGTTACCAACTGTCTGAATTTTGATCAAGTGACCATGGGGATGCTGCAAAGTTGTGTGAAAAATGGTCATAAGTCACTTTTTCAGTGACGTAACCTTGAACAGTCACTAAATGAACTGTTGTAAGATGAGGACTACTTGTATTTTATTTTATTTATTTTTTTGATACCAGTGCAATCAAACAGCAATAAAAACTGTTAGGGGGAAAAAATGCAGGAGGAGTTTCTTCTCAGCACTAGAATCAATACCAGAGACGAAAAGAAAAATCTTGTTTCAGATTTGATGAGGCTCATATTGATCAGAAATGAAAGTATGAAACCAAGACAGAACATCGGGTTTTGAGAAGGTTCAAAAATTGTTCTCAGTTAGATGGTTAATAATAGTTATAGAGTTTCTGGTTCATATTAAACTTTAACCATGGAATACCTGTGTGTCTTAGATCTACCTCACATAACCTTCAGTCCTATTAGCCCCCAAGCAGAATTAGTTTTATATAAGTCTTGCCTATCTGAATATAATTACATTTTGAAAGTCTATTTTATGAAACTTCCCTTTCCAAGGTGTCTTAATAGAGCTATAGCTCAAGATAAATTCAAAATAACAACAGATTCCCATACATCTCGATATTGCAAAAACAACATACTTGGAAAGAAGTATAAATAAATTGAATAACAACATGGAGTTCACCTAAGTTCTCTTTATAATAATAGTTTTCTCTCTCTCTTGTTCTCTCTCTCTCCCAGATAAAATAATCTAGTCACACAGCTGCAGAAGCAACCTCCCATTTTATTCCTTTACATCTTTTACTGCCAAGATTTAACTAAATTGAAAATGCAAAACTGAATGTGGTCATCGAGCTAAGAGATTTATTTTTCTTTTTTTAAAATCAGAGCTGGCAAACAAAGTTTGCTTTGGTTGCTTGCTCTGACATATGGTTTGTACTGTGTACAGTTTTGAAGTATGGTTGGCAGTTGGACGAAAGGAACAGAAGAGAAATATTAGTTTCCACATCAATCATCAAATAATGAGCAGCCACCCAAAAAGGCTCCCATAGCAGCACGGTTTTAAATGACCTAACAATCTTCACCTCTTCTTGGAATACGGTTTTTCTTTTCATGGTTATCAAGTTCTGGCAAAACTTTCTTACTATCTCCAAACTTCCTGATCAGCTGGTGTTTAAGAAAAATATTTTTAAAGAAATAATTTTTAAAAATGAATTTAAAGTTTGCACATTGCAAAGCAAACTACTTACTTCTTGTAACTCTTTTATTTGTAACTTTGCTCCTGGATACCACATAGTCTCTGCAAACATCCTCAGAAAATAAATATGGCCAGGGGCTATACTTGAAGTGAACCCACTATTCAGAATAAAAGTGAAACACAAGCATACCACTAAGTTAAATATTTATTTATATTCCTCCTTAAGGTGGTGAACATATCCAATACAACGTCTTCCTATTTTCCCCACAACAACAACAATCCTGTGATGTGAGTTGGGTGAGTGAGTGATGGCCCAAAGTCATTCAGCTGGCTTTCATAGCTAAGGTGGGACTAGAACACGTGATCTCCTGCTTTCTAGCCTGGTGCCTTAACCACTAGGCCAAACTAGTTGAAACTGAGTTTCTGATGCTGTGGCACAGGAATCCATTCCTAACCCTAATGATAATCTGATGAAATATGCACCATAATGTCACAATTCAACCTCCATACATCTGTACTTGTGACAAGGCATTACAACTCATTTTGCCTTCTTGAGGATGTCTTTGTGGTAGGCACTAGTCTCACCAGTTTTGTCTTCAATAAAATAAAGAAGTTTTCCTGTTGGCTGTGCTTGGCATGTTGGCCATTTGCATAGCAAAATTCATTTTGTCATTGCTCCTCTACCCCAAATAGTGATTTTGCATTCATTTTTACAGAGAATTTGTGTTTAAATTTCCACCACATTTATTTAAACTATTACTGAGACATATAATTTGACCAGAGGTGCTTAAATGTTTGTGTGCAACTTTAATTGCAGTCTAAACTCATTTTATCTCCATGGTAGTCTTGTTAGGTTGGTGGTCCAAAGTCACAAGATAAGCTCTGTGATCATATGGGCTTAACCTAAGAGTGCAAAACATTCATACCTACATATTCACAAACACACAAAGACTCATGTCCAGACACAGATTCCTAATATATAATCCTACAGAGGCACTTTTATAATCTCCTCCAGGATATTGTCTCCGTCACTGCTCATCCCTTTTAATAAATAACAGTAACAACACAACAACACTAAAGAAACAGTGGCAGATGGAGGAAGGATAAATTCAAGACTGGAAAAAAGATAGTAAGAAAGGCTGGCTCCATGGCAATGGGAGGAGGGGAAATTGTGCCCACTCCAATAAATCTAAACATGGAATTCCAGATATGTTAGCTCTGTTTAAATTCCCCCATAGATAATATGATCAAAGACTAAAATCCAGCCCTGTCTTGGAAGTATCAGAACATGCAAGAATTCTAACCACATAAATGTGATCTACAATATGGAAACATAAAGTAATGAGCTGTATTCTAAAACAGAGATTTCCACCCGCTCCTAACAAGTCAAAAAGTTTGGTGCCACCAAGCCTCTTTTAAAAAACATTTTAGAATTTAAAATAAGTTTCAGCTAAAAGAGTGTTCCACCACCTACTTTATCTGTACAATTGTGGTACCTGGAGAGCCATTATAAGGAAGGTATTAACTATCTGGCAGTTACTGTATGAGCTTTTGTCCTTGACAATAACCAATACTAAAAGGTTATAAAATAATAGAATAATGAGGTTCTTTAATCCCTACAACTTTTTATTATATATATTTTTAAAATTGCCTTCCCTTTAGCTTCAGGATTTATCTTCACAAGATAACTACTGCAAAGTGGTAACAGCTTTTTGAATCATTAGTAGCAATAGCAATAGCACTTAGACTTATATACTGCTTCATAGTGCTTTTACAACCCACTCTAAGTGGTTTATAGAGTCAGCAAATTGCCCCCAACAATCTAGGTCCTCATTTTACCCACCTTGGAAGGATGGAAGGCGGAGTCAACCTTGAGCCGGTGAGATTTGAACTGCCGAACTGCAGGAACCAATCAGCTGAAGTAGCCTGCAGTGCTGCACTCTAACCACTGCGCCACCTCGTCTCGTCAATTCTTCAATTCTGATCCGCCAGTTGCAGCCCTTTCTGGACCGTGGTGCCATGTGCACAGTCACTCAAGCCCTGGTCACCTCTCATTTAGACTATTGTAATGCTCTCTACGTGGGGCTGCCCTTGGGGTCGATCCGGAGGCTACAGGTGGTCCAGAACGCGG
>JANHFK010006809.1:10504-20504 GCA_036250565.1 Sibynophis collaris
CATGTGCAGGTGGGTGGGGCAAGGGTGGGGCAGAGCTGGAGAAGCATGGGTCAGTGCCTCAGTGTCTCCAGTAAGGCTCCAGGGAACACCTAGGAGTCTATCGTAGGCCAGTTTCAGCCCACAGGCTATGTGTTTGACACAGCTGGGATAGAGGAACAACATTCTACTTAGCTAATCCAAGTACTTCTGTAAAAGGCACATATACCTTTTATTTTTGACTGTGTGCGATACTATATTTTTTAAATGTACATTACGAGTTATACTGAACTGCCCCATTTCTTTTCTGTTGAAAGCTGTGGAAGCATGGATTTCCCTGACAAAAGCCCACAGTCATTAATAGCGTGATGGTAAACAAGAGGCAGCAACTGAGGACAAGAAAGGCCAAAGGAGGCAAAAAAGTGAGAAACATTATCTCTTCCTCTGGCATTTCTTTTGATCATTATCACATTAAACACAAGACAAAAGAAGGAAAAGAGCTAGAGAATGTCATTCAAATCATAGCACATTCTCCAAAATTCACAGAAAGGATAAAAGCCTGAAGGTATCTTCAAGTACCAAAAAGTATAAAGCCTTTTCTAGCTGATTCTGAAAATTTTGAGTCAGCACATGAGTTTCCAAATGTGATATTAAGACAAGCCCTAAATATATTATCAGTGATTACTTTTGCTTTAACTTAAAGATGCAATTTAATTTAAATTGTATCACATTCTACCACTCCCCATATATTGGTCCCTGTACTATCATTCTTTCCACAGGAACCTTTTATTTCGCACCATAAGATAAAAAAGAAATTACTTTACCTCTGGGAAGTTATAAAGATTTGAAATTTTTCCTTAAAGAAATAAATCAGAATCTCTCATAGATATCCCAGGTAAAAAGTACTGTATCCAGAACTCTTGAAACAAAGGGATTTGCATAAAAGCTTCTACTTCCGCTGTATTAATCAGACATTACATTTTCTTATCATTCTGTAGCCATTTATTATGACTATCCCTCAACTCTTGAATTTTCATACTAAAGCAGGTTAGGTAATCAAAGTTCGATATAATAGTCTCTGGATTTTTCAAGTTTCAAGTTTTATTCAATTTGTATTTTGACTTTTATGTCCAGTAGATGCCAGTTCCTTGGTCTTTCCTCTATGTTTATATCATTTTTTCTCTGTTATTTCAACACATCTCTTTATACGAGATCCCAGAATCTGAATAAATAAATGCTAAAATTGGATTCTTTACTAAAGCAGCAATACGCATGGAAGACACGGAATATTATCCAAAGAACAGAAAAAATGTTTCTCAATGACAATGAAACAACTGCTGATCAAAATGAATAACAGATTGTATTTTTTTATAGTAAAAACTGTTAAGGTACCAAAACCAAGTGAGAGCCACTCCCAGGCACTTCTGTTCTTCACTTAGATAGTAGTATTTTAGTTTTTGATCAAAGGCAATTACTACAAGAAGTATGCCTGCTTATAAGAAAATTGAATATATTGAAGGGTTTTCTTTAAAAAAAAGGGGGGGTATTTTGCCAAAAAACAAAACAAAACAAAAATTTTGACTACAATCCACAGTCAGCTTCATAAAAGGCACACAGCCATTGGCATTACACTAAGTAGATATATTTCAGCCTAACATCGTGTTGAATGGCATATCAACAGTGCCAGAATTCTATTCCTTCCCACCCAACCCCATGGATTGACAGATGGTTAGCTTCATTATTCAAAATAGCATTAAAATGAATATGTAATAGGTACCCCTTAATTTCATTTAATATTGCGATTAGCATATTAATTTATTTTATTCTCTGTGCACTGGGCATACACATATATGGACGTGCATGCATTTCAGACATACTTATTAAATGGAATGGATTTTCTGGATCTGATGCTCTGTTGGATAGAAATAATATAGCAGAGAGTAATGCATAACATTCTAAGTAGCAAGTAGTTGGAACCGAAACGCTCTGCAGCAGTTGTGATGTGAATTCAGATGTACCCATACTTAGATAAGTTCCATTGAAATGCAACGTAGACTTTAGTATGATTATTCTAAATAAGCACAAATTTGGGAAACAAAGCTTAGAAGTCTTTCTGAATTAGATTCAGGCATGTTATTACAGTTATACAGTAGATCAGAAACTCGTGGCATTTTTATGATTAACATTATTATGGCATAAGTTTTCACTGACTCCTAGCAACTTCACAGATACATGAAACAGGCAGATTATAAGCACTGTTGTAAAGGAAGGGAGATAAATGTGGACAATGAGAATAAAGGTGAATAAAATGCAAAGTAAATGGATAACTAAAAATTATTAATTTGCTCCATATAGAGTCATATTTAGACTAGATTGGAGGTACCGGTAGGTGATTCTCCAGCAACAAGGGCTGCAAAACAGCTCTAGGAATATACATTTTATTATGATATAGAAAGATTTGCGGGAGGTCCCCCCCCTCCAGTTCTGTTGTTATGATTCCTTGGATCATAATTAATCAGAATGTGTCCACCTCATTTTTGGTTCTTTCTATTTTCACAATTCATTTGATCATAACATGTAATTATTACCAATCTATGGAAACCTGCTTTCATACAAACGTATAACAACATAAACTATGCCAATATATTTGTGATCTACAGAACATTTTCACTTTTTTCTTTTTAATTAAAACTGCACCTTCATCTGCCTACATGTATGCATCCATCAATGTCATTCAATGGCACTAGATCTCTTTCATTTGGATCTATTAGATCTTTGCTCTCTTGCTTAGTTTTACAGCCATTCTGTCAGATCCCCCAGGAACCAAGAAAGAAATGAGGAGTTACTTCTGAGTAGTTTCTTTTATTGTTGTCTACTGTATCTATAGACAGAAATTTTGCCCAACTAAAGCAACTATTTGCATAACTACAGATATATTCCCTGTAGTCACCGGGAAGGATTTGTTTTAAATTTCTTCCTCCTTAATGATTCTCAGAGTAAAACTGTAGTAATGCAAATAGCTGTTTTAGTTGGGCAAATTTTTTTTTTGGTTTTGCTGCTTCTTCCCCTCTGGGAATCCAGTTTACATTCCACCATACATACAACATACCTATTTAATTTATTCATTTCATTAATGAGTTCACTCTCCTTACTGCTCATTCCTAATATATTCCAAGATTCCATGAATCATCAGATATTGATAGTGTATGAATATTGATAGAGAGCCAGAAACAAGGAAATCATGAGTTCTAGTGAGTTAGCAAGTCCCTTTCTCTCTGAGCCCTATGAAGAGGGCAACAACAAACCATCTAAAATATTTCCAAGAAAATTGCAGGGATTTATGCAGGCAGTCACCAGGAGTTAAGAAGGAGAAGGAGAAAGAGAAGGAAGAGGAAAAAGAGGAAGAGGAGGGAGAAGGGAAAGAAGTTAACATACTGTATGCTGTCCCTCCAACTTTGTTCTTTATGTTTTCACATAATGCAGTTTAATAATATAGAGAATCTGTCAATCAGGTTACAAGCCTTAGTTGCAGTAGAATAACATGTCACATTACCTAGTAACAGGAAGGACACTTACGTCAACTCAGTCAGTTTTGACATATTTTGGTTGGGATGCTATAAGCACATCCACAGTCTATCCTATCCATAGGCATTATGGTATTTGTTGCAAGCTAGAATTTTTAATATAGAGATTACACTGCAGGGCAGCATGCTTTTTCTTACATCAAATAGGACATATGTGCAGTGCACTGATACACAATCAATGCATTTTAATAGTACTATAATAAATTCTATGGAGCTAAATCATGAGTGGTCTTAGCTACTTGTGTTACTGACTTTCTGTCATAAAATGAAATTCCATGTGAAAACCATATAAACGAGCAGAAACAAAGACGTGGAAATATTTTATTATAATATTGCAAATATAGTTATTGACTATCTGTCTATAATTTATAGAGAATCATATTGATTGCATCAGTGCCAATGCAGCAATTTTGGTATACACACTGACACAGCAATTGGTACAACTATTTCCCAAAGATAGTTTATGGCAACATAAGTGAAGCCATAATTAACTAGATTTATTATGCGGATATACAGTTCCTGAACTTGTATGATTGAGGGAAGGGTTATGTCTTCTATAGACTTCTGTCAATTGTGATAATCTTGTATCTATTAATCTGAAAGTAATAGTCAGAATACCTACTACTAATACCTACTAAGAAACTTAAATAATGAAACCTTATGATGGCAGTCACTTATGGCTAGTTTAAGCCATTGGTCAATGGGACTCTTGTAAAATAATGACAAAAATCAGTTGACTTAATCGATAGAAAATCAGCTGAGTACTTTTTTTGTAAGACCTATCACATTCTGAAGTTATGACTGTTTCTGTTTAATGGAATGCTGCCACTCAGAAGGCAGCATATGCAAGCGATGAGGAACTATGGCGTTAGACATAACAGCATTTGATTCTTCCTATACTTCGAGACTAGAAAAAATACCCTGCATATTTCTCCCATTATTAATGCCACTTAAAAAAAAAAAGTCTTGCCTCAGCCCCACCTTGCTCTCTCAGCCCATCCTAGGGACAAATTGGAGGCAAATCAGAAAACAAGCTTTAAATGTTGTCCCCACAAACATTTCCATGTTTCTAGGATGGCATCAGAATAGAAGCTGTTTGGTCAACAAACAGTAGCAATGTGAATGACAGTATACGCACTGCATTTGAAATGATTTGCCGACTGAACAAGCTGTAATGTACAAACTACATTAATGCACATCTGCAAGTGGTACATTTATTCATAAATGCATAGACACGTTTACAGCTTCATAAACAGCAGTGGTTAAGTCATCCTTATTCTGAATCCTAGATCATCCCCACCAGTGCAGTAAGTCCTTGGATGACTTGAAGAATCTATCTTGGGTTTGACAGATTTGAATTTTAGAACTGGAAGTTTCTGAGGCTCATCGAGTTGAAGCTCTCAAATATCAGTTGTATTTGGAACAGGAACACAAGAAAGTGTCAATTCAATCCTTAAATAAGGAGAGCACCAATTTCAAAAGAGAATAAGCCTAATTATCCTCTGAAACAACTGAGAAATATAAGAAGTTTTAGTTTCCACTCACTTTGTGATATTCTCTGGGATTTGAGGTCCCCCTTAAAGTAATATTTAATTGCCTATTGTCTAATAATCCCTAAGTAGATTTAAAGCATGGCTGTAGTAAAATGACAAAATACTGGATAGATTATAAATCCATAATTTGGATGAGGAATGGAACTTATTAAGAACAAGGGCATTTAAGATGAATAGTGTAAAAGAACATCATATAATGAGCCATATAAGTCTATGAACAAGTCTCCCAGTGGAGGTGGATATACGATTCAGTGTTTATGAGGCTTAATAAAAATAAATGGAGTAGAAATTCCTGCAGCTATGGATCTCCCTGTCTGTATAAATCCCTATCCCCCTCTGGGTTAAATCCTACTCAGCAGCTGCTTTGCCATCAGTTCACCCATCCTCACAATGTTCTACAGATAATGAACTCTGCATCACCCTAGGCAAGTGTCTTGTTAATAACCTTGGCACTGACCATGCATACCTAAGCCAAGCCTGACCATTTTACATTCATTTTGCAATGAAGTTAGCAGTGTACCTAGAACACCTGCTGCAAAGTAGGCTATGTACAGAGGCGGTTCACATGTCTAGTAACTAGGAGCAAATGACAACAAAGTATGACGGTAAAGAAAGGAGGGAATTGCCTATAGGATCTAGTAGTGCTATGCATTCTTTCTGAATGTTTAGTATACATAATGTTGAGTCAGAGTTCAATCAGATCTGTTTTATTTTTTACTACAAATCCAGTAATGCTACATTCATATAAGGCCAAAACAAGTGACACTGGGCAACAAGTTATAATTCAGCAACTTTTGGGCTCTTTCAGATAGTCCTGAAGTACATCTGCTAGCATCCTTGACTAGTGGTCATGTAACTGTACAGTAGCTGCTGGAAGAGAGTTGTGGTTTAGAACTATCTGGAAAAGTTTCCTATTCCCAAGGAGATGTTTTAGTTTCTTCTGTACCAGTACTTTAAGAAGATGACAAAAACTAATTCCTCCCCACCACTTCTTAATTGGCAGCAGGATTGTTTTTAATTTAACTTGTAATTTTAACTTTTTATTTTATCTTAACTGTATTTTTACTATTCCTATGATTAATTGGTGTTTTATTAATACATTAAGCATCGTGTATATTGAACAACCTCCCCCCAAATATCTAGTACACTCATTTTATACCCAACTGTCAGAAAAATAATAATAAAGCATGCATCCATTTGAAAATACAAGTTTGTAAGCATATCCTTTTATATACATTTACTTAGTGGTATTGTTTATTGGACTTGGCTAAATGCCAAATTTAAAGTGGAATAGACATTTTGAAGCACTCTGTGGGTCTCAGCACAAAATAAGTAGCAGTTCCTTAAAATTATCACAGCTAAATCTAAACATTTTCTTATATCTATGAGTAATTTAGTGTTTCAGAAGCCGCAAAAAGGTAACATTTCTGTAAAAAGAAAAAAAAATCTTTAATTTGAACAAGGGGAGAAAAATGAAGAAATAACAAATAAACACGATTTACTCTAAGTCTTGTGTAATGATTACCTTAAGTCCAGCTTTATGGACTCTCTTAGTTCTATGAAAAAGGGTTCTTTTTAGAGCCTTGACAGACTAAGTGGCAGAAAAATTGCTTCACATTTTGGCAGATCTGTTTCTGTAAAAGACACCAAACAACAAATGTTTGTGGTTTTTTTGTATGCATGTATGAAAGCTAATACAAACTTCCTGAATTTATTTCCGCAAAATATATACAGTATGTATATATTCAGGCTTTCTTCAATAGAAAACATATGGTGTGCTTTCAGGTCAAGGTTGACTCAGCCTTCCATCCTTCTGAGGTTGGTAAAATAAGGACCCAGATTGTTGGGGGCAATATGCTGAAATTATAAAGTGCTGAGAGAGAGCTGTAAAGTGCTATGGGGCAGTATATGTCTAAGTGCTATTGCACTCATATTTGTTTGTTTGTTTGTTTGTTTGCTTGCTTGTTTGCTTATTAAATGCTCACCTCACATGAATCTTCTATTCAACTCTGAGATATTTGAGTCTGGATCTCCAAACATCATATCAGATTTGGCTCTCAATACAAATAGGAAGCAAATCAGACCAAGTCAGATGAGGTTGTTTTCAAATCTCTGAATTCAGAATGAAATCACAATATACTAAAGGTATTATGTCTGTTCTAAAAGTCTACTTCTATGTCTGGAATGGAAGGTAATGGAAGCACTAAACCTATAAAACCATGCTGGCATTTTAGCAAGCTTTTTATTTCCCTGCTTCAATCCAGCCTATAGAACTTAGACAGCTTTCTTCTCCCATATCAATATTTTTACTTAATTTGGTAATATAAAGGGGAGAAAAACACACGGTCTCTTGAGGAAACCATTGGAAGTGGTGGGCAGGAATGGGTGTGTTTCATATGCATTTTTCAGCAGTGCAAAACACTGAAAGAGGATCTGTTCTGTTTCCGAGCAAACAAAGTCATATGCAGTATTTATCCCTTTAAATAAAGTCATATTTAAATAAATACATATATTTACTTCTCCCTTCAGGATGCTGCTTTAGGGCATTGCATTCCAAAACAACTAGACATTATCCCATACCATCACTCTACTAAACACCTAATTCCCACAGCACTGTCTTATGCCTAAAGATATCTAACTATTTAGTAGAGTTGTATTATTATTATCCTTCTCATTTTTTTTTCTATTCACCTACTTCTATTGGTATCTTATGGCTATCACTTTGTTGGTTTTATCTTATGATTTATGATTTATCACTTTGAGCTTATGCACCAGAGACAAATTCTTTGTGTGTCGAATCACACTTTCCTTCATAAGGAATTGAGTCCCCACATATTCTCCCTCCACATATTGACTACCCCTGTTTTCTACTTGTTCTCTTCTATTTATTCTCCTCTTTGAGAAATTAGGGTGGAAGATCCCTAATTTGGACCTAATTATATCTCCACAACCTGTATTTTGGGAATAGGCACATTTTCAACAGCAGCTGTTTTATGATTACCTTTTTCTTAAAATGCTAACTCTATTGGTAAATTTAAAAAGCAAGAGATTTCTCATATACATTGTATTCACCATTTTTTACAGCAAACTAAAACAAAACTAGATATTATTGCAGGGTTTTAGGCAGGCTATTGGAATCAATGATTTTCTATTGGAAAGCCAAAACTATAATCTAGTTCTAAGATTGTTTCCTGCTTGCTCCTACTTTAAAGTCATGAAATATAATAATGAAGAGCAATGAAACAGTCTGAAAGAAAAATTGAGTAAGTCCATATCTGGATACCATTTCTTTCCATGCCTGATAAATAAAGGGTAAGTAGACTTGTGTTTCCTGTGGATTTATGGTGAAATCAGTACTAGTAGATTATGATGGGTTTCTTTCTCTCAAATATAAAAAATACAGACCTTTATTAAATAGGGAAATGTAGAATTTTAATCACTTGACTGTCCAAGCTAGAAAATTAACATCTATGTAAAATGGCATTTAAATGAACTCTTTTCTTTAAGAGAGTTCAAGAAGCATAGAATATGTTAATTCCACCTTTGAATGTGGGTTCAAGTGGTTGTCCATGGCAAATGTTCTATGAAAATAATGGCTTTAATTACTGTTTTCAATATCACTGTATTCTGTTAAATGAATTCTGCTTACTGAATACATGGTTTGAGAATGACCAATTTAACAAAAATAGTACATGGTTTTCATATTTTCATACCAGTAATAAAAGTTGAAGATGCAAGATATTTAGAAACATAGGGCCATGCCACAACCCTATCTTCCTATTTTAAATAGTTGATTTTTAAGAAGACTGACAATCTGCCCTTGTTTTGACAAACCGTTTTTACTCATAGAATTGTAACTATACTGTTCAACAAAAACAACTGCATCTAATTAAACATAGCGATAATTACCAAAGACAGTTGATAAGAGATAGTTTCAAAGAAAACTTTCAGGTAAACATGGTTTGTGTATATGTATGAAAGAGATGGCTTCCAATTAATTACTATTTTCATAAATTGCTTCAAATTAGTGGCCAGATTACAAAATTGCAGCACGATTTATTAAAAAAACAAAGTGAAACAGAACACAGCAAACATCCAATTAATAAATAGCACAAGATAAATAAACAGCACTGGAAATAGTGAATGTAATAAAGAGCATCTGTAGGTAAATGAGAAAACATCATGGACTGAAGAATAGCCTTGAATTATAATGAGAGAGAGATGGCATATAGCTTCAAAGCTTTTCATGACAAAGGTGAAACATTCATGTACTTCCACATAGGAAGAAGCCACCTATATTATCATAGAGCTGTTGAATAATGAAAACTTTTCCACACATATAACCTAGTGTCAGCTTTCTTAAGCAAATGGCAGTTTGAATCAGAAAATCCATTTTGATGCTGTGATGAAATTTAGGTTTTCATCATAATTTGTTATGAGTTTGTATAAAAAAAACCTGATGGTGGGTTCACATGATTAGGGAAGATTATTGCTGCACAAATCAACTGTAGAGCCAGAGACAGCACTGACCCTCAACCAACCCATGCAAGCCCCCCCAACCAGTACTTCACCTCCCAATGACCCTCACCAAGACCCATCACAAGACTCTCACTGGTGACTTACATCTGACCCCATCACAAGACCCAACAGAAGTCCCTCCCTTGAAATACCCACACAGGACCCAAAGTGATGGGACCCTCACCTGATATGATATCACCATCATAAGACCTATTGACCACATGAAGCTCTTATAAACACTGACACCCCCTAGAATCTGTTGAAGATGTTACCTAGCCTGGTAATAAAATGTCCAGAAACCAGCCCACAAGCTCAGAGAATGAATGTTCATTCTCATCCTACACCTGAGCTACAGATATTTGCCACAGA
>JANHFK010006813.1:8215-19428 GCA_036250565.1 Sibynophis collaris
GGTTTTTTTTCTTTTTTCTGTAAAATTTTTATAAATTTGCAATAAAAAAAAAAAGAGAGCAGGCCTGTCAATCTGGCGGGCCTGCAGGCCGGATGTGTCACGCACAGGCCACGCCCACCCCGGTTCCACAAAGGCAAAAAACATCGCAATATGTCACGATACATCATGTGACGCAGTAGAATTTGACAGCCGTGTAATACAGGAATTACATCTATTAGAAGAAGTGTATGATGAGTAATATAAAAGCTCTCGCTATGAGTCATTCATACATGTAATACAAACAACTGTGTATGAACTAGCTAAATTTTTTCAGTTTTCTAACATATAAGGTTCTTTGGTGTATTGTGACTGTATATTTTTTGTATGTCCTCTATATCTTAACTTGAGGCACTATTGGTAGTCCTTCACTTACCACCAGTCACCAGATCCCCTCCCCCAATCAAATTCAACTCAAAATGCCTACTTGAAGGTCTGCTGAATTATTATTATTTAAATATGGAGGAATAGTGGAGGTTCAGCATACTTCCAAGTGTATTAATTCCATAACATGAAGGGTAACACAGGAGAAGCCTTCCTTCATGGAACACACATATCTATTTAAATATGGGGGCATAATTCTCTATTTCAAGTTTAGTATCTGTTCAACATTCCAGCCATAAACCTAAATAGGAAAATACCGGTATGCAATGCACAGTGTAAATAATGAGATATTGGAATTAAATTTAATGAATTGTTAGAAAAAATGGCTGCATTTCAAGGATATTTTGTTCTGCTTTCTTGCTGAAAAAATACATTAGAAGTGTCCAAAGGGAAAGAAAAAACTGTAATATATGGAACAGTTTCCAAGAACTCTGGAAATCAATCCACATATGGGTATATTTCAAGTGGAAATGCCAAATTCCATTTCAATGCCCATCTTTCAAGAAGAAGCAATTGGAAAAACAGTTTACAAATGCAACTTTATCACCTTAAAATATCTAAACAAGATGCTCACATCCAGAAGAGTTTCATTATATATCGCATATTAAAAGGTACTCCTTGGATGCAGATATATTGTTAAAAAGCTGACATTCAAACTTCATCAGTTATATTTCCTCATACCAAAGTAGTTTATAGTTACAATTTAACTTATTGGAAGCCTTTGAAAATTGAAATACACAAATGTAAGTAGATTCATAAATAGTGCCAAATCCAAGGTTGAATCTTAATCTGTGCAAGGCATTTTTCATCCTTGCAGACTATTATCAAAGAAAATAACAATGTTGTAATAATAATTCTACCTAGTCAATGTAAATGGAAGAACATGAGCACTATTGGCTGGAAAAACAAGACAAAGTAGAGAAAGATAAGATAAATAGTTTAGTCACTTATACAAATACAAGTGATTGACAGAACTAATTATTCCCTACTTGAGAGCTACACCAGTTTGAAGAGTGCTCAGTGTATTATGAATACACCACAGAAAAGTAGCAAATACCAAATAAACAGATTTTCTCTACAGCAATTGTACAATGAATGAACTTTATTGTTCCAACTTAATTCAAGAAGGAAAAGAAAACACAAAGTAATGGTAATAATAGCAATTTCAGAAAGTTCATTCTATATTTCCTATTACCATACATTCTCTTATTTATGCCTTATCCTTTTTGTTTGCTCTTGTCAGAGCAAACTTGAATTTTATAATATTAACTTTGGAAATTTTACTTTGATGGCTTATACCATTAATGTTTTATTACAAATTACCAATGGTAAGTGCTGAGCTTTGATTGATTGCAGTGGACTAAAATCAAATCAACCAATCAACCAATCAACCAATCAATCAACCAATTTGTTAATCTATTAATATTTCAGATGATATAAAAATAGAGCAGCTACCAATTTCATCTATGAAAATCCAAAATAAGTATTCGGACTTCACTGGGCATGTATATTTGCACTTATATGGCTGAAATCAGCCTGAGCTAATGAAACAATAACTAATTTATACTTCCTTACTCCAATGTCTCTTCCTGTCTGCATGAAGATCAGAGGTAGTCCAGTAATCAAAATTAAAGCAACTTCAATTTAATTCTGCTTCTACATATTAATCCAGGGGTGTCAAACTCACATTGTCATGGTGGCGTCACGTGACTTCTCAGGACTTTTTCCCCTTCGCTAAACTGGGCATGGGTGTGGCCAGTGTGTGACGCATCCGGCCCAGTTTGACAGCCCTGTATTAATCCCTTTATTTTTGTAAGCATTTGACTGGGAACAGTCTGTGCAATTGCTGCTGTGTTCTTACATTCACTATTGTTTGCGCTACAATTCCAAGAATTGTAACTAATTCACCATTCGTGTTAGCAGTTTGCACAATGGTTATGAAAATTATTTATTTAAATTACAATGAATTTCTACCTCTGAATTTAATAAAAACGAAACATCAATGAAATCGTTTCCCCATAATTGACTATTTTGCTTTTAAAAACTGAGAGGAAAATCCATCAGAGGTATGTAATAAAAATGAATAAAACCAATACAATATTCTGTTTATTTTCTCATTGAAACACTATATTCTTCTAATTTCAACGCTGCTAGCCAACAAGAAATTGTCTGAAATTTTTATATAGTTCTTCTACGATAATATCCATGTGTATATACAAATGCACACAAATATAAACACTATTAGTACCTATATTATGGAGACGATTGAATACTTATCAATCAAGTGCTCTGACTGCAAAAGCTTTTCTTTAGATATGTGCATTATACAAACTGGAGACTTGAACTGTGCACTGCTTTCTTTTGGTGTGATAGACCAAAGAATAAGACAATAGGCATGATTTATTATCTAGTAATGGAATGGCCCACAAATTCTTGCCAACAGAGACCACTGGTTTCTATGCAGGGAAACTCTGAGTTCCATATATGTTTAAGAAAAGAATTTGAAATGAGATTAGGACATAAGACCTTTTGTAAAGTTCTTTCGGTAGCAAATGAGAAGAATAGCAAACGTCATATGGACAGACTCAACTCAAAAAAATCCAGATGTTTGCCTGGACCATATATAAATATTCAGAGTGGGTGAACAGCATCACGTTTTATCTGCAAGTTTTTTTATACTTTTATTCTTTATTCTTTTATTTGCAAACTTTTTACTACAGAAATAGTTCTCCCTCATGCCCCTGACATACTGTCTGGAGCATAAATCATAAATTGTTTCTTCTATATCTCGGATCAACCCTTTGCTATAGAAAGGTGGTTTATTAAAAACTGAATAGTTTTTAAAGAGACTCATATATATTATTTTATATGACTCTATTATGATACAGAGTTAAATTGTTATTTTTAGTTACATTAAATGACAACTACTATATAAATTCTTTCTTGAATCTTGTGATTGTCAGTGTTTGGTTATGCCAACTTGATATGTTCACAGTATGAGACTAGAATCTATTCAGGCTAGTAATAAACCAAAAACATTTATCTTTCTTTCTGAATGCCCAGGCATAGGAAGACATATAAATGACCTCACGAAACAGGGGCCAGAGTTTGAACTATGGACAATCCTGAATAGGATTCACATCTCACACATTGTCTGCCAAGACTCTCTGTATAAATTGGGAATAGTATCCTCCCCTCACATTAAACTATAGGTTACATCCTGATCGGCCGTAAATTGAAGGCATATACTGATTCAATATCATTTTTTTTTTCATATAAATGATGCTACGCTTCAATAGTTTGATGGTCTGGACATTGGTATTTAAACACAGATCTTTTAAACATTTATATTATATTGTATATTACTAATTTAGGTGAAATAGTCTATGCATGATATGCTATGCACTAAATAAATAAATACATTTATTATACAAGGCATCTTGTAACAATACTGTTTTGAAGCATTGTGATATATTTAAATGGCTGGTGACCTATAGTAACCCCTATGGCAATGTCAGACTTTTTTCCTTTTATTTTAACCCATATACATTCAAGGAGGCTTTCATCTTTGCTTTTATGCATTTCTGTAGAGATGTAGTGATTTTTTTTACATATAATGCAACTCCACCTCCTCTTTTGTTAGGTCTGTTTCTTTCTTCATATCCTTCCAACAGTACGTTCCAATTGGGAGTTTTCATCCTGTCTTCAGACTTTTAACCAACAGCAAGGCAACATAAGAAAATACAATATATGCTATGCCTGATCTTTTGTTTGGCTGAGTTTTCTTTTATCTAGTCTTAATATGTACGCAGAAATATTGAAAATTCTAAAGAGTTCAGAAACTTTTAAGCATCACTGTACTCTTGACATGTTTAAGAGGCCTTATGTTCATACTAAAGATGGATAGGCTTTAGGCCTCTCTTCCCCCAAGTTCCACATGAGCTGGACTTTACCTCCCATCATTTCCATCTACATAATCAATAACTACGAGATTTGAAAGTATACTGCTACACGTGTAAAGGCATTGGTATCAGGAAAGTTGCCCAAAGTTGACATTCAGTGACCTAGGTATGTGGCTGCCCATCTCTTTAGAATCTCTCCTCTATTATTAGAAAATTTTAGTTGTACCATTACAGGTATTTCATTAGAAAGCTTACTTCAGAGCTTTCCTAGGTAAGAACTAAAACGGTGTCTATTTTGAGAGCTGGAAGTACTATCATTTCTATATAGAACAACAACAACAACAAAATACATTAATTTACTATACAGGAATATTTGGTCAGTCTCTCAAAACATTTATTAACAAGAATTTTTCCGCTTTCTAGATTTGTATTCATTGTTAGCAACATAGACTAGACTATTTTGGTCAAAATGAACAGTCTTACATTTTAAAGGGGAAATGAACTTCAGAGAGACTTTTTCCTTCTTTCTATAGATCAGAGTGAAAGACTGCTGAACAAAGGCATGGAATTAAAACGACATTGTAATATTATAGCTTGATTTCATTCATGCATGTGAACTTGGGAGAAGGTAAATAAAATACCAGTATCAGGTAGAGCTGCCTTTGAAAATTCAGTTGCTGACTTATAATAGAAAGACGAAAGTAAATATAATGGTTATTTTTACACCTGACTGACCATTTCCTGCTAGCACAAACTTTTAAACAAATCCAAAGAATCTTTTCTTCTATGTGTAAAAAGGGGAAGGCTAGCCTAATAAAATAAAAAGGTAACATCCAATACTTTTCTGGAAAAGTTACTATCCCTGTATTTCCACACATTATAAAAGAGTCATTTTTAATCCCAAACTTGAAAAAGAAACATATCTAGCTTTTCACCTAATCACTGGAAAACATTTTTATTCACCAAAGACCATTGATAAACAATTCTGTAAAAATTGCTAACACAATTAAACTGGTTTGAAAGCATATTTTTCAAACTCAAGATAATTTAAAATAGTGTAAAATCCATCTTTTTTTTTAAATGGACAAAAGATTGTATGCATATAGTTATACTGCCAAATAAGTTATATATCCAGTTCAAGAAATGATTTAATAAATATTCACAACAAAGCTATCTAGCACTTTGGTTTAGTCCTCCAAAGGTATTTTGGGTCAAGCAGAACATAGTTCCAGATCACAATGCAACAGCATCTTTTTATAGGATCACATGACTTCCCTCCACTAGTATTACATCATCACAGGAAAAGACATAACTAGTTGAAGATGCTGTAGAGAAGAGCTTTTAAGCCAATCTTATAAAGCTTTTGTGTATCCTATATAATCCTGTACACATTTTTGGTTATAGTATGTAGTCTCATTTTAAGATAATAAGAAATATGTAGTTAATATTGTTTAAGATTCTCAGCTCTTGATTTGTTAATATGGGATATTCCAATTCTTTATTCCAGAGTTCTTGCAAACAACTATCACTGCAACTGTTACATACACACACACAAATCAAAAATACTTTCCAATACTGATATAGTTCAGTAGTTTTAAATCTAATGCATGGTGGCCAAATTGTGGAATCAAGAAATTATTTCAATGAATATACTTCCATTTCAAAATTGTAAGCAGTGCAAAATTATAACTCTAAGCAGAATTTTGCACTGCAAAAAATAAAAACTAGAAAGTGTATGCTTACATACATCAGATTAAGATTTTTATTAATGAAAGTTTATGCCAAATTAAATGTGACAATCTGAAAGGTACCAAAACTAAAAAAGCTATCGCTTAACAGTATTTTTTTTTGTAATGATCATTTATTATTGCTTGTATTGTTTTAAAATGTTTGTTTTGAAAATTACATATAATTTACTACCAAAATTACATTTCCTGTTTATTCAACTGTGTTGGAGAACAAAAGAAAATGAACTTAGTAAGTTTGGCAATTAAGATTTGTGGGCATTAATTTACAGAATAATTAACAATACGACAGTTTTCATAATTACAGTTCAGATAATTAAGACTAAGCTACCGTATTGTACATAAAGGCTGAATATTGTATACGGTTCTAAGAAATGCTTTTATGTCATAGGTTACTTGATTTACTCATACACATCCTATTCATAAAAAACAATAAGCCATAAATTATGACCGACAAACCACAATGGCTAGTTTCATGAATGCCAAATTAAAATTAACCAACCTACATTATAAACTGCTTTAGCACAATCTATGAACTCAAGTGATATGATGCTGGTCACTATAGCTGCAATCCAAATAAGGCTAGTGTGAATATTGTGATTCAATAGCTTCAGCAGCTTAATGTCTCATTCCCTATTTCCTGTCACAGGATTTGGGACAGTGATAATCTCAGTCAATTCAGTATTTTATTAGCAAAAAGGTGGTTTACAAAAATGTTTTTGCTTAAACCTTTAACTAGTGTGTAAATGGTTATTTATAGGGACTTTATTACATCTCTTAAATATTCTTTAGTTCTTTATCATAGCTGGCTTTAACCTAATTGTCACTATTTCCTAAGTTACTCTTGTGTTGTAAGACTAATGTTAGGTTGCTTTGCTATACTGTTGTTATGTCATTATTCTTTTTCATCCAACTCCTTATTGGTATTTTTCTTGTTGAGCTCTTCATTCTAGTTCGATGCCTTTCTCTTTTGCTTTTTCCCCACTTCCCTTTTCTAATTAGTTCCTTAAGAGATTTTTACTTTTCCTTAACTGACTTTTTTTAGGACTGTCCATTTGCTTTCTTGCTGGACAGACGCTTGTCAGCAACTTCAAACCCTTTTGTGAGATACATCCATTTGACTTTCTTTGCAACAGCAATACTACCAGTTGGAGTTGTTGCAATGAGGGATGTGAGGAGAGTTAGGCAAATAGCACAGTACCCAGTCTGTTTCAAAGGCTTGCCAAATTCTCACCTCTGCATTGCCCATCGCTTTTGCTGGTTCTTCACTGCCACCAAATATGGTTGCCAATCTGTTGATGGATACCAACAACAACTTCCTTCTCTGGGCCATTGCTAACTTCTTTCTCAATTCTTCTGGGTCTTCAGGCAGCAAGGACCACTTCAGGCTCCCCAAGGGATTGTAATAAATGCCAGTGTTTACTTCTGTGCAGCACAAATTGACTAACTGATAACTACTGATAACCACAAATAAGTACTGAAATAGTTCACAGGCTGAAAGAGATTCACCTACTGGCCACCCAAATATCCCTGTTATCAGTTCAGAGATTAGTCTCCTCCCCAATTTATACAGAAGTTGATTTTCAAAGACTAACAAGTAGACAGATAAACTTGTTGAAAACCTAAACGCTATCCAGTTGCTGAAATTTCCATAACCGTATACTGTTTTCTTTCAATATGAAACTCTGGAAGAATCTTACTTTCTGTTGAATTGAGTTACCGACAGCTTGGTATCTATTAAGCAAGTTGCAAGACTGAATTGAAGTGAGAATTTTGTTCATACATTTGGCCATAAACACATCTAATCTAATCCTTCCTTTTTTGTGGAAATAAAATAGATGCATTTTAAATATAGAGTTATAAGCAAAGACATCTACAAAAAGTGATACCCCACTCTCAAATTGATTGTTTCTTGTGTCCTAGACTAATTGTGTTTTAAAGTGGGAAAACATAGAAAGGATTGCCTTTATAATCTATTATAATCTATTGGAAGCTAAAGCCAAGGTGGCACAGTGGTTAGAATGCAGCATCGCAGGCTAATTCTGCTGACTGTCATGGGTTTGATCCTCAGCAGCTCAAGAGTGACTCAGCCTTTCATCCTTCCAAGGTCAGTAAAACGAGGACCCAGATTGTTGGGGGCTGATTCTGTTAACTGCTTAGAGCGGGCTATAAAGCGCTGTGAAGTGATATATAAACTGCTATTGCTAAAGCACTCAGTATATTTCTAATACTGCAAACCTAATGTAGCAATGTTATTCTTATACAATGACATTACATTAATTAAAGGCATCAGTTAGCTTTTCATCATTTCCCCACAAAATCAAACCTTTTTGTCTTCATTTGTAATTTCCTCAGTACACATTCCAAAAAAGCAAAATGCCTTTTTGTCATGCTAGCAAGCAACTTGGTCTATCAGATCCAACGATTTTCACAGACAGCATTTTCATTCCACAGACACAATACCCTCTGGAAAAGTAGCACTCCGTTCTACAGGGCCCCTCTGCATTACACCGAGCTTCTAAAGTTTACTGCCAACAGTTTCCCCTCCCACTAAGTCAATGAAGAAGGAATCTTTCCCTCAAGTTAAACAGGTGCACATGTCACACAAGTACTTTAATAAGAGTCTGCAAGATTTGTTGCCAATCAACTTTAAAGCAAGTCAATGTTATTTAAACCCAAACGGAAAGGGTTTTGGAAATTAAGAAAGGCTATTTTTAGAACTGTATTTATTTATGAATTGTATAGCATGCCAAAAAATGGACAATACATTTGGTATGTTCTGGGGGTGGGTGGGGGAGAAGCAGCCAGTTCAGTGCGTTTGCTTGCTGTACTTGTTCACATTGCAAAAGTCTGCAAGTTCTTGAATCTGACATGTTCCTACTTGCATTTTTTTTTCAAATGACGTTACAGAAATTAAAATGATTTATGCTGCTTGTGGATTACATCTTGTCATAAAGAGGAAGACACTGAATTGAAATATATTTGGTCTGATGCCTCTATCGTTTAAACGTGTCAACAGGGACTTCAAAGAATTGAAATTTATCGTGCCTAAATGTCCCCTGTTGTTTGTAATTCAATAGCACTTTTATTTACTGACATGCTTTCAAATATCAGTTGGAAATTTAACATGACCAGAACTCTGCTTAATTGCCTATAACTCTTGGGATTTCTGCTTTGCTCAGAAAATAACAATAGAACAATTTCTGTGTCAATGGAGGTAAGTAAGCCTGACAAGAGATTGGGCACACATCCAAGTAAAGTTTTCTTTTTCTTTTATACTTGCATATTTATATACAATTCACCAGGTTTCTATGATGTAAACACTTAATGTAAGCAACTTAATAACCATACAAAAAAAAAATCACGTTTTTAAAAAACAAAGATTATAACAAGGTTAAAATACTTACTGAAGCTAGGGATACCAAGGCATTATTTGAAATTTTAATTAAGTTGGAATGTATCCAACTCTCGGATACAGAGAAGGATGAAAATTTATGTATTTTCAGGGTTCCTGAACATCTTCATTGCAACCTTGCCCAAATGTGTCTATATTACTTTAAGTAGCAAATAGAACACACGAATTAAGCTACAATTCGGAAAACTCCTAGACAGAATTTCCTTTTCCAGAATTAAACAGGTTTGAAATAGTAGTGGTGCTAGTACACAGACTGTCCTGAAGAAAACCTAGCTATATTGGTTGCTAAGAGATGACATCAGCTTGAAAGCACACAATCAATCATTTAAGAAGTACCAGGATTATAGGCTTGACTGAGAAGAAAACAACAATAATATAACAGAAGGAGGCAATTAAAAAAAATCCCTTCTATATCGTTGCAAGAAAACCTCTTGGATGTATTGATAAAATTGCCAGAAGTCAAGTTTAACAAGTTAATTTTTATATATTCTGAATTGAACCCCAATGCTTGCAATATCTATCACCTGACAAAAATTAAAAATAAAATAAACATTATTAAAATATATAAATAATAATTATAAATAATATAAATTCAAGAGAAAATAAACTCAAAGGGCAGACTCGATGAACCTCTAGGTCTTTTCCTGCCATCAGGTTTCTATGTTTTTATTCAATACGGCTCCATTTAATTTGGATTAAATGAGTACTCTTGTCTTGAAATAAATGAGCGTACTTAACTGTCAATTACAGCTGAGAGAGAATAACCAATGCAAACAAGATGTTTCAAAGGGGCAGGAGCAACAGCAGAGAAGGCGCAAGGAGTATTAGGCATGTTTGCTGCCTTGAGTTATTTATAAAAATAATAAAGGTGGGATTAAAATAAATAAGTAAGTAAGTAAGTAAGTAAGTAAGTAAGTAAGTAAATACATACATACATACATACATACATACAAACATACATATTACTGAAGACATCAAAAACAAATACATTATACTCAGATTCAGATGCCTTATGTCGCATCATTTGGAAAAAGAATATATAGCATAATTCTGAAAAATAATTGATTTATTCTACCATTATCCAGTGGTAAGGCAAGATCACAGGGAATAAAGCCACCTTTTCTTTTCTTTTTTTTTTTGGCTATAAATTTTAGACAGAATAAGGAGTATTGAAGTGACAGACAGTGAAAAATAAAATGCTTCAACGTAAGATACCAATAGAAGGATGTGACAGAACTGCATGTGTTAATTTAAAAATTCCTAACTCTACTCAGACTGAGGCAGCACAACTGAAGGGTACCAAGCTGAGGAAGTGTGCGCCCTGCTGTAAGTGTGTAACACACCCTATATTTGGCCTTTAGTGTCTCCTCATGATTATAGTTATCTAACATCAAATGTATACATAATTATTTTCATCTTAGACTAGAAGATCAGCATGACAGTGTTTAGTTAAATTACAAATATATGTGTTTCTTTAGAGCAAAAGACACGTAAGCTTAGAAGGAGGCAGAGACACAAACCACTTTGGGAACCAATGGAAGGAATTCAATATCGTGTGTTAAGAAAAAGAGACAGGTTTTATTCTTGCTTTCTTTTGGTGGGAAGGAGAGAAGGGACGTTGTCTTACCTGAACGTCCTTTCTCTGCGCGCCGGATGGAGAATCCACGTGTGGGTAATTCTTCTTCTCTATTCGTTCGACTGAGAGTCAATCAAGATGTTTGTGTGTGGTCC
>JANHFK010006814.1:39943-58747 GCA_036250565.1 Sibynophis collaris
ACTACACGTTGAGTGCGGTTGGTCAGCCAGTTCCGGATCCATCTGATGGTGATGCCGTCTAATCCACACTTTTCTACACTTTCTTCCTAGTTTCATAACTATTATATTATGCACCATGGATGCCACAGATATCCAGCACAGCTGTAGCATCTTAGCCTAAATGAGCTTCCAACATTAGTCAAAGAGGAATCAAACTTCTTTAGAGTCCATTAGATTCCAGTAAATTGGTTGAATAATCAGTGCATGGTAGATCTTCAGTGGAATGAACCAAAAATGAAGATGATTCTTTTAAATATTGGATCGCAACAGCTTTCCCATTTTACCTGATAGACTATCAGGTAAGCTATTATTAAACTATAAACTTTTTTTTTTATTTGTGCCAGAATAATTATAATGAAATACATTTTTCATTAGATTAATATGGTAACTTTTGGAAAACTGTCTCAGATTTGTTAACATTTTGGAAATATAGTAAGAAGGGAATCAGTAGTATTAAAAACATAGGAGGAAGTTATGAGAAAACACGGGGGTGTGTGTCAAAAATTGGCATAGCAGAGGAAAAATCTGTCATAAAATTTTTAATAAAGTCATAAAAGTCAGATCTAATGTTCTAAAAGATCTCTATAAATATATTAATGCTTCAAATAAATATTAACACTTGACTGCTTCTTTCTCTGATGCAAGATAGAAGAAAGTGTCGTATATATTATGCAGCTAATCCTTTTCTTTCCTATTTAGTGGTTTTTTTGTGGCAGAACTTTGACCCTTTCATTAGGGACAGATTAACTTGTGCCAGTAAACAAACCACAAATTTCTGTCTCCCTTTCTTTTGTTAAATGGGAGGAAATATTATTATCCGGTGTTGGTTTGGTTTGATTTGGTTTTATGTGATGTCTATTGGGGAAGGGAACGTAGAAGTTGATTAGGTAACAAGCACAGAGCAATGTTTCTGTTGTTGAGTGGTTATCACTCAGGGCTAATTGACATAAAGACTCAAGATACTCATGATTATCTAGTCTTGGGTTTGTGGGTAAATTGTTCAGTATTTCAGATCTATCAAGATTCAAGTAGAAATAACATTGTTTATTTCTTCAGTTATGAACATAAGCAGAAGACAAAAAGCCTACAGGATGGAAAGTATAGAGAATCTTTTTCCCAAAACATATCTCTCTCAAGAAAGTAAAGGAAATCACTCGAAGTATGGAAGTTTTCCTCACTACCCAGCTTCCAGAATTACAGCTCATGCAAGTTTTAAGGAGCAGAAGTTCCAACACATCTAGGAAGCATTTATTTGGGCATGGCTGGGATTATAAAATATTGTCTTGCTGAAACTTGTCACAGCTGGGGAGATACAGATATAGTTCTGCCACATTCAATCTACAGTTTTAGAGATTTGATTAAGCCTGATAGAAAGAAACCAGATACTTAATTGACACTGAAATTTTATCAATTGATGGTTAACTAAAACTCGGAGGAGGGGAATTTTGTTTTTTTGCTGTTTGTTTTTCTTTCATCTGTGATATGAATGTAGTGCCAAACATATTATCACCCAACTTGGATTCTCCTTACTACCCTGTTCCCCCAAAATAAGACATCCCCTGGTAATAAGCCCAATCGGGCTTTTTATTGCTTATTTCAGGGTTCAAAAAAAATATAAGACAGGGTCTTATTTTAGGGGAAACACAGTAGTTTTCAACAACAAATACATATGCCCAGAAAATGTATCTAGGGCTTCCAGACATGCCTTTATGGTCATCTCTGAAACCCTCGTTTTAATCAGAAATCCAAAGCATTCTTGTACCTGAACATCAAACTCTGGGAATTTAGTTACAGTATATGTTTTCTCTGATCCATAAACTGCCATTAAGATGTAAGAAGTTACTGTCTTTGCTATGACCTACTTTCCTTTTATCAACTGCAGGCTTCACATTTCTTTTCAACAGGTGGAAGCTAGCCTGGGTCTTTATTATTCTGTGGCATTTCGCTGGAATCCTGCTGGTGATACTCCTCACTGTGCTTCTAGTCATACTGCTTGTTCTTGGTGTCTGCCTTTCAAACCATACAGTCACAGAGGCATATCATCGACCCCTATGGAGGTTTTTGGACTATTATATCCAGCCACATATGCAACTGTACAGTACTGGCATCTTACCAAAGTGATGCCAGAATCAAAAAGAGCTGCTGACTAAAGAGATCCTGTCATTATAATGTATATGAATGTGGATAAAGCTGATATCCTATCAAAAATTTCGAGGGCTGAATTATTTCAACTGAAATTCCTTGGAGAACTTCTCAATTTACTATGCTAAATAAGGCAACTTTGTGTGGCTGACCAGTGGTGGGATTCAAATTTTTTTACTACCAGTTCTATGGGTGTAGCGTGGTGAGCACAACATGGCTTGTTGGGTGTGGCTTGGTGAGCGTGGAAGGGGAAGGATACTGTAAAATCTCCATTCCCACCCCACTCCAAGGAAAGGTTACTGCAAAATCCCCATTTCCTCCTATCAGCTGGGACTTGGGATGCAGAGAATAGATGGGGGAGAGGCCAGTCAGAGGTGGTATTTACTGGTTCTCCAAACTACTCAAAATTTCCGTTACCTGTTCTACGGAACTGGTCAGAACCTGCTGAATACCACTTCTGTATCGGGGTCGTGCGATCTGGTAGCCCCGGCAGTGGGAGGCTCCGTCCACCTGCCCAAATGTCATCACTTCCCATTTTTGCCCCTCTGCTCATGCGCAGAAGGCTCATTCACATTTGCCAACCGGTAGCGAAGGTAAGTGAATTCTACCCCTGTCTACAACCCTAACCCTTTCTCCAAATCATTACTTTCTATTGTGATAGAAAGTGATTATTTGGATAAAAGATTAGGATTGTGGGGGGGAAAAAACCCAGAATGTTTTCCTTCTCCAAAACTATCATCACCATTATTACTATCTTCCATTACTGGAACTCATTTGCTCCTTGAAAACAGCCACACCCTGACCTTGTATACATGGAAAAATATGAAACTTCTTCACTTTTTTTTTTTTTTTTACTATGGTGCAAAATTTCTCTTCTTGAAATCTCAGGGGAAAAAAAAAAAAGTACCGAAGCTAGGGGCACTATGCAAAGTCATATCCCGAATTACTCTTGTGCCAAAACAGGACCACATCAAGAGGAACTGCGGGGCCACTTTCTTCAGGTAACCTGGTCTTTTTGCAGCCACCTGTCAATAAAAAGAAACAAGTGATCCAAAATGTGTTTAACAAGGTATCATCCGAAGTGTATGTCATTTTTTTGCTTATGCTACATTCTTGTTGGAGAGATGCAGGCTGTGGTATATTGGCTTGCAAGGTAATCTCTGGATTAGAGATCTTTGTTAACAGAAAATAGCATGAGCCTATTTACTGTAGCTAAAATTGCAATTGTTGGCCAAAATGTTTCAAATCTGATTGGTACTGGCCTTATTATTAGTAGGGAATGTTGCATTTGGCACAACAGTATAAGGCTGGTAATCTAATCTATATCTTCTTTGTCATATGAAAGTCTTATCTGATAAAACATGATAAGCAACAGAGGTCAATATATACAGGCCAATCTGAAGAGGATGATGATGATGGTATATGGAAGAATGTGAGACAAGTACATGGGAAAGAAAATGAATTAAGACTTGAAAAGAGAGAAGGAAATGCGGTAATGTTTTGTGAAACTAAGGAAAAGGGAAAAGGTGTCATAGAGGTGATTGAAAGTGACCTAATCTTATGGAATACAAAGTATTTCTGAAAAGTTCAGAACCAGAGCCTCCAAACAGTCTCTTCTGAATAGCATCTTCAGAAAGTGAATACTTCCCATTTAACATTATTTATAACTTTGCAAATGCAATGAAAAGAATCAAACTTAACTTTTTATTGTCATATTTCAGTTTTATTATTGTTCAAATCAGCTGAGTTTATTTTCCATTATTTTTTTTCTCTTTTGGGATTTTCCTGATAGATTTGTACAGTGAAAGCAGTACTCCAAGCAATCCCAAGTGGTATCAGATAATTCAGGCAAAACCCATGAACCCAGATAAGTTTCAGGTAAATAAGTATACCTAGTCAAGGTAGGCCACCTTAGAGCTTCCAAATCATTGCTGACTCAATATGCTCTTTCTCTGTTCCCGTTATAGTCTCAAGCAATTCATCACTTACAACTTAAATTGTCTTGCAAAAGTTTACTGTAATTACTGTGACCCACAGCAAGTAGATCTGGTAGAGCAAGTCTTGAAATCCAAACCATCAAACACTGAAAGCAAACAAACCCTTTGCTTATAAAAAATATATTGGTTATATTGCTCAACTTCTTTGCTAAGAAGTTGCTGAAATTGGTTGAATAAATAATAAGTGTGCCATTGTTTTCAATCCATAATATTAAAAAATATTATTTTCTGATAAAGTTCTTATTATCAAAAAATATATATGTTAGAACATGGGGCAAGGTAAGGAAAGACAACTATAAACTTTTTTCATTGTTGCAGAACAGTTACAGTTCTCATATCAAAGGTATATGGATATGAAAACAGTCCAAGTCATGCAGAGCTTCAGAAAGAAATACTGTATAACACATGCCAATATTGATATTTCAAATAAAAAAGAGTTTACTGCAAACTCCTCACTCCTGTTCCTGCTACCAGCTGACTCTGAGCTACTGTTCCTTTCCAGTTCTGGCCAGAGACAGCTGTAGTTTATTGGTAGAAACCATAATTTGCATGCAAAAGGTCTCTATCATCTCCTGACTGAGAAAGATCTCTGTATGAAAGACCAAGGAGCTGCTGATTGTCAAAATAGACAGCAATTAGGTGATTGCACCAGTGATCTGACTCAATATGTTAAGCTTCCTATACACCTGCACCACTACTTTGGCCAATGGGTGGTTGACATCACCAAACCATTGTCTCCTGAGCTGAAGGGGGGAAAAAATCCTCAAGTTTGGAAATTGCTTCAAGAAGTTGCCTTCAGCTTCAGTTCTTAGATAAAAATTAACCAGTACTGGATTTAGAGCTCCACATGTGGAGGTTTTATGAGGTCTTGTACACCATGTGATTAGCTTCGTTCATCCTTTGCGTGTTTTACTGACCTTCACAACACATCTATCCACCATGGAATCCAGCCATTCGATGTATGATTCAATGGGTGACTGCTCTTCCAAAAGGTGATCAAATTCCTGATATACTGGCAAAATAAAACCCAAGGAATCCAAATCATTAACTGTGTTGCCTCTTAGATGACAAATGAAAGCAAATGAAGAATGAATACAAATTGCTTAGCTAAATTAAACAACAGAAAATTAATGCTATATTTAAGAAGAGAAAAGCTAACTCGTTTCCCATGACTATTCCTATTTATTTATTGAAAATATTTATACAGTTGCCTCTGGTTATATAAAGCCCTTCTTAGTCACGTTCCCTATAATCAGTAGTTTTGCATGATTTTCTGCTACATTTCCCAGTATTGTTTATCTGTAAGGAAAAGTCAGACTCCATTCTGAGAATCATTCTTCCACAGCTAAATCAAGACTCTGACCCTTCAGACAGAAAAGGTCATGCATGAAATTCATTTAGAAATGCATCAAGAGGCTATTTAAATCCAGGACAGTCAACACCTTCCCATCAGGAAACATTCTATAGAAATGCAGCAACAATTATTTGCAATACCTAAAACACATTTTTCTGTGATTTCAAGAATGGTATGAGATGTTTAGATATTATTTGGGCACTTCGAGGACATATAAGGAAAATAAGCATTAAATATGGTTTATTGAATTTTTACTTTTATAAATGTTTTATTTTTTTGCAACTGACCAAATTATCTTACGATACACATAAATGGCATCCTTCTCAAAATGTGGCATTATTAAGTTGCAACCCCAAACATTCTTTCCATAAACAAATGTAGATATTTTGAATGATGCATGAATAAAATTCTAGTGAAGGCTGGACAAAAACTGACTGACTTCTAGATAAACATGACTGGTGTGTTTCGTAACTACCACACAGCCTTACAAACACATTAAAAATCACGGAAACATAAGAATCTGGTTGGGTGAGGTCAAAGTTTATATGGACTGTAATTTTATGTAGACTTTAATGGCCAATGAGATACATGCTGAAAGCTCATAATTAGAACATCATGGTGAGACCTCCCTTCCACAGTTGCTTCCTGTTAATTATACTTGCTACTAAAATATTATAGACATTGGTCATTCATTGACCAGGTTATTTGCAGGACTACCTCTCCCTAAGGACACCTAACCTGTTTTATCGGATTGGATAAGTGGGTACATTTCTAGTCTCCTCCCTTAAATGTTGCCATCCTATAAGACCTATGAATTGTGCCTTCTCCATAGCAGTCCCTGCTGTTTGGAAGACCCTTCCTTCTGAGGCTTGGCAGCTCCCACCCTTTTAACCTTCCAAAAACCACTTAAAATCTGACTTCTCCCCTCTGCACTGGAATTGAGTGAGATTATGAGATGTACTTGAAAGAGCCGTGGTGGCGCAGTGGTTAGAAAGCAATATTGCAGGCTAACTCTGCCCACTGCCAGGAGTTCAAACCTGACAGGCCCAGGTTGAACTCAGCCTTCCATCCTTCCGATGTTCTTATTTAATATTTTTTTTTAAATCTTGTAAGGTTTCTAAAAATAATTCTTTACTGTATTGCATACCAGTGAAATATTCACTTGTCGCAACCACAGTCCTATACTAAGCCCTTCCTAGTTAAAAATTCATTAGATGTTTCTTCACTCTGAAAACTGAGCTGAAATGGTATCCAACAAGCGTCCTTCCTTGAAACAGAAGCATCCTGAACCGTTCAGGAAAATGTCCAGCCTTGCTATCAAGTGCAGATTTCTTCAGGGAGATTATTATCCATATAAGGAACCTCCAGTCCAAGTCTCTGCGTACTTGGAAAATGCCTAATCTGCACAGCTTTTAATTAGGCATACATTCAAATATACTGTTCCATGAAAGAATGTTTGAAAGATGAAATCATTTCTTAAAGTGCAGCTAGAGTGTAGTCATGAAAAAATGTTTGCTTAAAAGGAATTGTAAAGTGATAATCGGAGGAAACAGGTTTTGGGATGTTATAAGGAAGAAATACTAAAGTTCATGTGAGCCACTCTCCTGTGGTATTAAGGAAATATAAATCTAGGTACCATTAAGTTTTACAACTGCATCTAAAGAGGCAGAAATGTCTCAGGGAATTCAGATAGCAACTTTATGCATGCTTATCATTAACAATTAAATATTATAGAATTTGCTTTTAGTAGATATACCCAAATTGCATAATAATCCTCCCCTACACTACTTCGCATTGTGATAGATAAGTTGCTGCAGAGCAAAGAGAAATTTAACAGAAAGCAGAGAAAATGTTATGCAACCAATATTTCTCCCATGTCATCTGCTCGGCGGTGAAATCCCCCCGGTTTTATCTGGCTCGCCAGACTGGTAGCGCTGGCAGTGGGAGGCTCTGCCCATCCGCCGGAATGTCATTATGTCCTGTTTTTTAACCACCTGTGCATGCGCAGGAGCACACCCAAACCAGTAGCGGTGAAATCTACGCTACCAGTTCAGACACACTTCTGCACATGCCTCTTCTGCGCATGCACAGAACTTTATGCAAATGTGCAGATGGTTAAAAAAGGGGATGTAATGACGTCCTGGCGGGTGAGTGGAGCCTCCTCCTGCCAGCACTACCAGTTCGGCGAGCCAGATAGAATGGGGGGGATTTCACCGCTGATTTCACTGCTGCATCCTGCACTATCATCACATTCAGAGGAGGTGTGTGTGGGGGAAATCAGAATCTTTTATCATCTGAGCTGATTTTGGAAAGAACAATACTGGTACATTCTGTTTTGTTAACATTTGCAGCTAATTTCTCTTGTCGAAAGTCCTATAATCTTACATTGTATTATAAGTTTCCTGTGCTCCTCTTGCGAATCTTCCATGGTATACAGTGTTTGTTTAGTGATACTATTAAGATCCACATTCCTCCAATCTTCCAGCATTTGGAATGTAATGTCTGCACTGTGGATCACAGTTCTTGATGCCTATAATCCAATTTAAACAACTCATTAGCTTAGAGTTTATTACCTTAGATAATATCACATTATCCCTTTATACGGTTTTGTGGTAGAGTTCTGCTAAAGTGATTTTCTCCTTGGGTTCTGGAAAAGTCATGGAGTGCAGTAAGTAATTTGAACATAACTTTTCCCAATACAAATTAAGACTTTGTGTGGAAGTTCTAAATTTAAGGTAATACTATACTTCTGCTTCTTTTCATTTGGAGAAAAAGGCATTTTTGTCATTTGGAGAATAAACAGTTTCTTCATTATGTCCCTTAAATTCAGATCATTTGTCTCTTGACCTTCACTTTTGAAATGATCACAATGATCCATTCACAATTTCAAAATAATTGAAACAATATCTGAAATCCTCACACATCTATAGTAAGTACAATACCTGAAGAATATTTTCAATATTGGAACTAGGCTCTATTTCAGAGCAGGTCAAATGTTAATAAAACTGAATGAACTTATTTCAACATTTTGACCAGTAAATGGTTACATGTACATAGAAAAGGAGGTGAGAGTTGGACAGTAGAGAGTGTTTATAACTTAAGTCTGAGAAAGGACCTTTATGAATGACAATGGACTTACTCAATAGAACTGCCCATATTTCCATTCAATCCATGCAAATGCTATTTGGTATTTTAAGTTACTAAGGGAGGTGGATCTATGACAATTCACCATGGCCAACTTGCCCTAGTCAACTTGCTGTGGCCAACTCACTGCAAGATAAGACTTACCCTAATATCAAAGAAATGGTGGAATAGAATCATTAAAGAAAGAATGCAAAAGGAGAGAGGGACAAAATGAAATGTGAATGACAAAAAATAATGTTTACAATTTATTTTAAATAATTAAATTGAATTGTTCAATTGTTCCGTGGCAAGCTGTCCTGAGGCAAGTTAGCAATGGTGAGTTGGTTGCGGCGAGTTGGCCCATTCCGAAGGAAGGCTGAGGGGAACTTCATTGCAACTATCCACATTGCTTTTGCTGCTGCTACTAAAGATTTCAATGTAGTAGTATATTAGAGGCTATTCAAAATATTGGAGAAAGGCAATTTTACTCAAAAGTGCTTATAAACTGCTTACATCTCTATTTGGTCATAAAGGGAAGATAAACAATTGATAAGATGGGGAGGAAACTGGGACAGCAAGATAATGCAAATATTATTTTCAACATGTTTCCTTTACAATTTGCTGTAACACTCTAGTTAGATAACAGCAAGGAAAGAGGTCTATAAACTGGGAAAATATCAGAAGCAATATTACAGATCTAAAGATCTATTTAATTCAGCATTCTGGATCTCCCAGAGGCCAGTCAGATAATTTTTAGGATTTAATGAATGGATATAAAGGTATAAGTCCTCTTTTATATTTGCTTCCTAGCAGCTATTATTTGAGACCTGCTCTCTGGGGTTCTAGAAATTGCATACAGAGATTAGTCATCCTGGATAGGTGATTCTTCCCAGAATATGGAAATAATTTAAGTCAACAACTAGCAAGCAGGTATGGCTTTTCTGCTTCATTTAACTCTGAATGCTTTTTCAAATCAGTGAACAAATCCAATGTAAATGTTTTGATTTCTCAAATGCATGCAAATAATTTATCTGAGAACTAACATATGTGTGCTTGCTGAGGAACAAAATAAACTTATGACAAAAAAGGATAAAATACCTGACATAGATGGTTTAATGATGTCTGCCTCCGAAGAATCTGAGAAAATCTTCTGGATACTGACAATGAGGAAGATCATTTAGTTAACTAGAATGATTACTTTGGCACCAAACAATACATACCATATCTTCATTCAATTCTGCTAACACCATATCTTTAACTGATTTTGTTTTATAAGAACTTTTTCTTTCAACAATATTTATATTATTAGATATGTTTGTTATGTGAATATGCATATTTTAGGCATTTAAAAAAAATAATGTTTGGGATAGAAATCATTATCCAATAAAATCAATGACCTTAAATTCCATTGAAAGTTATCTATTGATGATTAAATTGAAGTAAAATGATCCTTAGTTCTGTGCTTCTGCAGAAAGTTCTGTGTGTGCTGATATGCTGGTTTCCATGACCAGAAGATCTCCACTAGGGCTATTCCCTAGAAGTGTCAATGGTAACCTTAGACTCATAATATTCAAAGCCTCCTCATTTCTGAAACAATTCTAGCCTAGATCTACAGACTCCATCTGGATGAAACTGGATTAGTAATTCCACTTTCCATTCCAACAAAAATTGAAGAAGTAGATCATCCATCATAGAAACTCATCCTGTTGTTGTTAGGACTGTGCTATTGATACCAAGTGAACTAAGATTCTCTGGTTTATGATTAGTGACTGCAGTACACAAATGAGGATTAAATGTATTTTATGAGCCACGATGATGCAGTGATTAGAGTACAGTAATGCAGGCTACTTCTGCTGACTGGTGGCTGCCTGCAATTTGGCAGTTCAAATTTCACCAGGCTCAAGGTTGACTCAGCCTTCCATCCTTCTGAGGTGGGTAAAATGAGGACCCAGATTGTTGGGGTCAATATGCTGACTCTATAAACAGCTTAGAAAGGGCTGTAAAGCTATCCCCATGGTTATGTGACTAAAATTCAGGTGCTTGGCAATGGAATGTTCTTACAACAGTTGCAGCATTCCGGGGTCATGTGATCACCATTTGCGACTTCCCAGCCAGCTTCTGAGAAGCAAAGTCAATGAAGAAGCCAGATTTGATTAACAACTGTGTGGTTTACCTAAAACTGCAGGAGTTGACGTAACTCTGGCAAAAAAGTTGTAAAATTGGATGTGACTCACTTAACGGCTGCCTTGCTTAGCAACAGAAATTTGAATCCCAAGTACAGACTGCCTATACAAGGCCAAAGAAGACAGTATCTTCAAAGAACACACATAATCTTTTTTTCAAGAGTTTTATCTTAAAGGGCTACAATATTGTGGGTAACCAGCAAATAGCAAACACGGAAAACTCTTGAAATATTTCTTTCCTTCTAGAGGCAATCCAGATTTTTGTAGCCCAGATCTCTGCTAATTCTTCAAGCATGTTTTACCAAACAGAAATACCAAAATTCTGCATTCATGTATAAATTCAACCCTTACTACCCTGCTGTTGATTAGTTTTATTGACATCAATGATCGCCCATAAACAGTTTATTAAATTTTTTGAATAAAATGTAAGTATTTGTTTCTTCTGTTGTGTGGATAGTGGAATGCTGTTGAAATTACCTATTCAAAGCAATTGAGAAGCCAAGTCCTCTTACTGTGACCTTCCTTAGCAATCAGGGAACTCATAAGAAGAATGGAGACATATGGCAAGGGACGGTAAATTAGATTGGACTCTTAGTTATATGATAAATTGCAGTAAGAATCTGAAGCAATGACCTAACTCTGCATAAGCTTTACCAGGAACTCACTTGGTGGATCTACGTTAAGTGCAGACAAAGATTCCTCAAAGGTTAAGTCTTCTTCAAGTCAAACTTGATTCATGAACACGTCCAGTAGTTTTCTTGACCATGTGTGGTTTGTGAGCACTTTCATGTACTGTTTTGACTTCTTAAGCTATTCCTGGATAGTTTGATTTCAAGTACTAAACTGATTTGATGTTGGTAAGTTTTTCTGAGAATAGCCTATCTCACTCGTAATGAAACACATACTCTCATGCATCCCTTTCTGAACAACAACAAACGTGGTTTTGGATTTATAGCAAACATTTTTTTTTTAAAGGCAAAAATTTCCTATTTCACCTTAGTCAATCTGATTTATATTGCCTGATCCAGGAATTTAAGTCATGCACCCTAATCCTAAACATACTCATTCCAAAATATGTGACATCGGTTATAGGTATGTGTTAGACTAAAAATCAGGGGTTTGCTGGTTTAGGAGATTCTTTAATTTAGGCTGCAATGCTCTCTACTTTAAGACTTAAAACTCAGCGATAGGTTCATACAACATGTTCGGCCAAAATCAATCAAACACTTTTATAGATTAGTGGAATGGGTAAATCCAGCCACTGAGTTCAATTGCCTAGTCATTATAGATGGCCTTCTAACCTAAAGTATGGATTTTTCATTAGTCCATTTATGAGATGATTTGGTGCGTGATGATTACCAGATCTATCCCAACAAAATTGTCCGTAGAGTTGAAATGTACAGTTCTGATTTTAACTACAACGTCTTAGCAAATCTCTTGTCATTCTCATTCAACTTTATATTCCCAGATTCACTTCTGCTTTCTCTGCTGTTTAACAACAGCTTTCCCATAATTGCATTGCACAGAACTCCCATATATATATTTTTTTTTTACTGCCCAACCTAATCTGGTTAGGATTTCACATCTGCATTCACTTTGGAATGAGTGGTAGGAATGACTACACTGCTATGAACACAGAATAAATCACACTGAGTACAGTGGGGCTGGCTTCCAACAACCCAGGTATGCAGCTGAACTCTTGTGTTCCCTAGGGAGAAGGGGAAGAAGATTCACGTTATTAGTCATCTTTCTCCCACCACTGATTACACTGGTTGTTCCAACTCTGGTGCATTGTATGCCTTCTTCCAATTTTGCCCCTAAAACTGCCCTGAGAACCAAGATAAGTTGAGAGAGAAGTCACCTCGTGAGTTTCAGCAATCACTGACTTTGCTCTCTCCAATCCCAGCTCAACAACTTTTATCAACTACACCACACTGACTTTGGGACGTACTTCTCAGTAAATATGCACAGAATTTCAGTCATGAGGGAGAGGCTACCCCTGACTGGAATTTGCCCTGCCATGGCGAGTGGGTGTGGGAGAATCTGGGTGCACAATGCCTCTTCCAAGTAATAAGCACCCAGAGTTTCACTGACTTGTTTCATGGTCCAAAGGTGAAGGAGAAAAGTAAACATAATCTGTTAAATTAAAACCCTCCTCCTCCTTCTCCCACTATTCTTTTACTGCAGACTTTAGCATTCTCCAAATGCCTTTAGCATCCCACTGGTGGCCTTGTTGCTGCAGCTTAGGCTGCCCAAACAATATTGCATGTGCTTCTGAGAAAAAGCTCTTTTAAGCTTGTAAATATAATTCTTACAACTCAGTTTATCGTTATCATCATCATCATTCAGAGGTCACTGTCGATTAAAAACAGACCCAGAGTTTGCCGAGCAGTAGTCAATCTCGTTCTTTGCTTTAACTTCAATGCTTTCACACTGAAGCTTCTAGGCCAAAATATTTATCTTTTTCTCACCTTGTCTATCGCTTGATGGTATGTTTTTAAGGCCACTGAAGTTCTTCTTAGGAGTGGTTCAGGCAGGGATGCTGAAGTTTTGAGAGCCAGTTTAGACTAATGATTAAGGGAACAAGGCCAGAAATCAGGCGACAGTGAGTTCTAGTCCCACCTTAGGTATGAAAGTCAATTGGGATAGTCAATCTCTCAGCCCAATCCACCTTACAGGGATGTTGTGGGAAAAATAGGAGGAGGAGGAAGCAATACTACGTATGTTTGTCACCTTATAAAGTAAAAAAAGAGGGATTTAAAACATCTACAGAATACAGCAAAAGCAGAATTGGAAGGGAACTTGGAGGTCTTCTAGTCCTTTTTTAAAAATAAAAATAAAAAGGGCTCACCAAGCCCCACAGTAAGGAGAATATCCACTGTACACACTGCTCCATTCCATGATACAAAACAAGTCTCCCAATTATCCGGCGTGGACATTATTCCTTGCTCCTTGCCTCCAGCCTGTCTCCTTGGAAACTCACAAGAAATCTACCCCATTCAAACATGCTGCCCTGCCTTGTCTGTTTTCTGCCAGCTTCCCCTCCAAGGAGGAGGAGATTGGGGCCTATGGCGCTATTGTGAGTTCAAGAGTTCCTGAATGGTACATGAAACCTGGCACCCTACGGCTAGCAAAAAAGACTTCCATCGAGGGACACGTCTTGAGCTACAGACCTCCCTGCTGGCCGGTTTGAATTTATTCCCCAGCTTCAGCTTTTGTCGCATCTTGTCTGAGGAGAAGCACAGGGGGGAACAGAACCACTTTTTTCCCCTACTATTTCTCACCCCCCCACCCCCACCCCACCCCCAGGACAGTTGCTCTGGACCTTCAAATGTAAATCTGGGGCATTCAGTGGGGGCTCTTTGCCTACGTGATGACTGGCATGCCTTACCTCAAAGGCAGCAGGGGAAAACCTCTCTTCTCCCCCTCCCCAGAGATGTGTGCTCACTTGATTGGCTGATTGTCACCATCAAACTCCCCTATCACCATCAGCTCCCTCCAGGGAACAGGGTTAAATTTGCTCCTCTGAGATTTAGCTGACCATCAAACAAGCTGAAGAGGAAGTAAATTTGCTGATTCTCTCTGTTTGACTGGTATATCCTTAATTGGGAAGCCTTTTATTTCCTTTTGTCTTCCTTCTTTCCCCCGAAGCCTTAATATACTCACTCCAAATGCGTTTGTAATTGACTGGGTAGTTTGGATAGCTTGTGGGTTTTGTCCCATTTCTGCCCTAGGTTCTTCCTTTGCTGTACTTCAAAGGGGAGCAGAACAGGAAAAAAAAAACTGATTGTAATCCAAAGAACTTTCTTCTTCACTGCCTCTTTACACTGCAAATTGGTAAAGCCTGGGAGCCTCACTTGAGCAGAACTATTCAGACTGACATCCATCTAGGCTAGCATTTTGTTTCTTAGGTGGCCAAGAGATTCCTTCTGGGATCTCTTCAGAATCTGAAGAGATTCCCACCACCACCACCACCACTGCAGATGTTCCCTGCAATTGATATTTAAAGACATGCTGTACATAGATCAAAAATATTTCTGAGTCACCAAACTAACAGAATAACAGAGTTGAAAGGGACCTTGGAGGTCTTCTAGTCCAACCCCCTGCTCAAGCGGGGTGAAATCCAGCAGGTTCTAACAGGTAGCGGAAATTTTGAGTAGTTCGGAGAATCTGCAAATACCACCTCTGGCTGACCCCAAAGTGGGGTGGGAATGGAGATTTTTGCAATATCCTTCCCCTGCCCTATTTGCCCGTGTCCTGAACTCCACCAAATTCAGATTTGGGCAGAATAGAGAAAATGGTGCTAATTTGGATTCCTTTTATGCCCCAAATTTTTCCTTCAAAATCCAAAATGATATTTGGGGATTTTAGGCTTGCGTTGAGAATCACCTTCTTATTATGGCTATAAGTAACCAGCAAGGAAAATTTAGTTAAGGCTTTTTATGCTTCCTTGTTTAAATTCAATAGACTGCTTGGACTCTGGCCATGAATGGTTACTTACGTATAATTATTCAGCTTTTCTCCCTTTTGTATTTTTTAAAATTCCTTTTTCTTATAATACTTAGTCGATACTTGCCTTTTCTTCAGTGGTTAATCAGCTTCATAATGGAATGCAGGACCATTTAAATCGTCTCCTTTAAGAGCTTGGGCATGAATTGGGCAACATTATAATGCATTTTGTTTTATGCAAATCCAGGCAAATATGTAAAACACAAAAAAACTGAAGCCTATAAAAGTTTTCTGCACTTCCTTTTTTTCCTATCCCTTAAAAGGAACCAAAGCACACACCACCCTTTATGCATAATGCAGGACATGTTGATGACTTATTTTATGTATATTGACCACATCTTCAATTTGCACAAATCTTTTACCAGATGAGCTGCTATGAATTTCTTTTGTTGTGCTTTTGAGCAGAATTACATTCCTCCCTTTGTGTGAAGCTAAAGCCCATTTTGCAGAGCCTGTGTTGAAATGTGGTTTGATTTAATCCTTTCTGTAATTTAACCCATAATGTTCAAGTTAGTAAAGCAATTGTGCACTTCTGGGCCCTGATTATGCAAAACAGCCAATTGTGGCAGCTTCAAGTGTGTAATGTAGAGTTCAGGAGCCCCAAATCAAGGTATCTCACCCACCCAAGTCATCTCATAGAAGGACCATGCGATTATTCCTGATACCTATCACGGCTCATCTAAAAAGTAGCTTCAGGATTGAGATATTAGCATAGGTTCTGAGTCAGAAAATATATTCCCTATGAGCAAGGCTTTCTCTGCCAAGGATGCAGCAGCTAAGTATCACCAAAGATCTTTTGCTACTGTAGGAAAAAACAGGATAGCATCTCCTTTCCTATTTCATGCACAAATGGCCTAACCTCTAAATCTTTTTTTCTCAACAGAACAGCATCCTTCACTGAATACAAGGAGGATACAGCAAAGAAGATTAGGAAGCCCTGGACAAACTTTCTGCCACAGAAGATTCCCAGTTCCACCTTCTTAATCTAGCCCCTCTCTTCTGCTGTCTCAGAGCCCCCCTCATGTGGGTTGGGTTCGCACATTAATAGTAACAATTATAATAACAATGTTGAAGAAAGAGACCAAGGGACTAATTCTGGCCGCACGAGACCAAGCCTTAAGAACAAATGCATACAAAGCCAGAATTGAGAAGATAGCAACAGACAAAAAGTGCCACCTATGCAAAGAAACTTTAGAAATAGTGGACCACCTGGTAAACTGCTGCAAGAAGATGGCACAGACTGACTACATGCAATGGCATGGCAAAGTAGCAACAATGGTGCGCTGGAAAATCTGCAAGAAATATCATTTGACTGAAAGCAAGCCTCCTTCTGTATTAGCTGTTCATAAAATAGAGAAAGTCAAAGAAAATGAAGAAGATAAATTGTTCTGGGACTTTAGAATTCAAACAGATAGGCACCTGACACATAATACCCCAGACTTAACAAATGTCAATAAGAAAAACAAAAACGTCTGGATAGTGGCTGTGGCAGTACCTGGAGAAAGCAGAATAGAAGAGAAAGAACTGGAGAAGATAACAAAATAGAAGACCTACAAATAGAAATTAAAGGACTGTGACAAAAACAAGCAAAAGTAGTCCCAATAACAATAGAGGCCTTGGGTGCAATCCCAAAACATCTGGAGTACCACTTAACCACCATTGGCATTGACAAATTCAACCATCAGTCATTTGCAAAAAGCAGGTTTACTCAGACAGCTTCCATCCTGCAACGATATCTGTAACACCATCATACATCCAGATCTGCCTATCCTTGGAGGATTTAATAGGTAGACAAGAATGCCAAACCCAGTCTGAACATCTGGCTGACTGTGCAATGAACAACAGCAACAGCAACAATAATAATTTGATAGGTGGATATAAATGCCAAATCCAGTCTGAACATTTGCTGACTAGGCGACAAACCATAATAACAACCCAGACTTAACAACTGTCAATAAGAAATACAAAAAGTCTGGATAATGGACCTGGCAGTACTTGGAGACAGAAGAATAAAGAATACAATGACCTGCAAATAGAATTAGAATGACTGTGACAAAAATATAGTAGCAATAGGCATAATAATATGAAATAGGCACCTTGGGTGCAATCCCAAAACTTTTGGCGTACCACTTGAACACCATTGGCATTGAAGGCAGGTTTACTTGGAACTGCTTACATCTTATGATGATACATTTAACAACAACATCTGCCTATCCCAGGCCCTTGGGAAAAAACTCATTAGATGGATAAAAATGTCAAATCCAGTCTAAACGTAAGATTGACTGTGCAACCAATCATAATAAAATTAAACTTGTATGTCACCCAACTATCAATGACTGGGTGTCTCACAACTATCAAAGAAACTACAATGCAATCAATACAGATTAGAGATTAAAAAAATAACAAGTGTGGCTGATGGTCTCTTCTAAACAATAGCAGAATGGGAGAGGGGGGAGCAACCAGATCTCAGGAGAGGATTTTGTCCCAGAGGGCTAAATCCTTGGTTTATGAAATCATTGCAATTGGCTACCTTCCCACAAATCCAAGTCCATGCCACCTTAATTTGCAAAGTGCAATGAGTAAGTTTATGTAACATATTAAGTCAAAACCCAACAAAGTACAATTATGGATTATGGCCTTGCCTGACCTCAGCATCTGCCCTAATGATCAGAATAACTCAGCAATGCTAGTTATTGCCTCCTATCAGTGACCTTTTATCTTCTTTTCTTCTCTAATCTGCTTGAGGAGAAGATGGGGCGGAATTAGTAATCTATCAAGCCAGCAATATTTTCCCAAGAGGACAATTTGTTCAAGAGGCCAAAAGAAGAAATCTCTCTTTTCATACCATATTAATGAACAACTTGTATAAATTTTGTATGTAGTTTTTTTTTAATAAAGCCTCTCTTTAGTCAATGTGATTATATTCCAGGAATTAATATGCTGAGCTACTCTGGGAAATGTTCTGAAAAAAAAAACCCAGCTACAGTACACCCCCACTCCACCCCCTGCCCAGATTTTTTTAAAATTGTGGATTGACTCAGAAAGTACAAGCTGGACCTCTACAATATTCAACAGCATAGTAAGAAATCCACTGAAAAAAGCAGCAGGAGGAAGTTGAATGGACTTTGGGCCTGTACTTTGCCCATAGCAGCATTTCTCAACCTTGGCACCTAGGTTGGATGGACTTCAACTCCCAGAATTCCCCAGTCAGACATCCTGGGAGTTGAAGTCCATACCTCTCAAAATTGCAAGGTTGAGAAACAATAGTAGTGGTATGTTAGTATGAAATCAAAGGCTCATTCTGTATTATATGTTCAAGGATAGATAGATAGATAGATAGATAGATAGATAGATAGATAGATAGATAGATAGATAGATAGATATTTATTTATTTATTTATTTATTTATTTATTTATTTATTTATTTATTTATTTATTTATTTATTTATTTATTTATT
>JANHFK010006817.1:0-14472 GCA_036250565.1 Sibynophis collaris
ATAAAATCATCAGTTTAATATAGTGTTTTAAAACCAGTGTATTCATATTTTTTTAAAAGATCATCTTAACTGTTTGTATTTTATCATCTTGGTTAAAGAGCTGAGAGTTTTTCAATAGATTCAGGCCAACTGTTCTTTGGAAACACAGATTTTGGAAAATCATTTTTACTCACATATCAGAGTAAATCGGGGGGGGGGGAGAGGAGGAAAGAACCAATAACCCAGAATGTGTAACAATTCGCACTTGGCATACTTGAAATAAGTCTGAATATTCTTTCTCTCTTCTGAATACTTTCTCTCTCTTCTGCTTTCAATTTCCATTGACAGAATAGTTCCTATTTCCCATGAGTTTTCTAGAATGTTGGATGAGCCACTATTTAAACTATGCGTGTTCAATCCACAGTTCATGGAGAGTTTGTAATGTAGTCCCACAACATTTTATAAAAAATATTTTAAAATAAACAAAATCGGTTATTTATATACATTATATTATATTATATATTATACTTTATATGTGGCCTAAGACAATTCCTCTTCACTCAATGTGGCCAGGCAAACCAAAAGCTTGACAAACCTGGTTTAAACATTGACTGCAAGCCAGGATTACAAACAAGATTCAATAATGGTTTGAAATACTAGGAAGGTGGTAAATTTACAGTAGCAGTCACTTAGTACTTTACCGCTAATCAACTTAATCACCTGAGAAGAAATCTAGATGAATAGTTCTGTGTGAACTATTTCTAAATAATGGCAAAGGTACTAATATAAATTATCACACTTATCATAACATAAGATATTGTTGTACATTCCAATATGCACTATTAACACAGAATACAAATCTGTTATGGCGTTTCAAAAGTGTTGGCCAGCCTTCTGTATTTTATCCAGAAACAAACAGCCAGCTTTAAGAACAAGTGTAATATGATCTCTTTGTACTCTTCCTGACTCTAACATGACTGCTGAGTATTACATCAATTTAAGTTTTTAGACCATAGCATTTTAGTACTGTTAAGGCCAGAGGTTTCAATTTTCATCCACCAGAGTATTAAAGTCTCTTTCTGAAAGGGAAGCAAATATTTAATATTCCTTTCAAATGTTTAAATAGCTACCCATCACATAGCAAATGATTCTGGGCAGTAACAAAAACAAAATCAGAAACTACAAAACCAAAATACATAAAATGGCTAGCCAAAGAATCATGCAGAAAACCAATCATGGGCTCAGAAAACACATCCAGAAAACACTTGGAAGCTGAAAAGAATTCATGGTTGTTAAATATGAGCACCACCACCCCCTAAAAAAAACCCAACATTCTCCTGAAAGCATTATATTTTAATCCTTGAGGGATCAGTAGTAGAATTCTGGAAAAGGAAGAGCCAAGCCAGCCCCTCGTGTTACAAAGCATCTGATAGGTTTTGTGAGTACACACATGCAGAAAATTGCTTCTTTAAGATTTCAAAGGCTTGAATACTCTGCCTAGCCACATCTAGGTTGGTTTTTCCTCCAACTACATTCTATTAATACATCTGGCTACTTTAGCTGTCATAGCCCACTTGTGTAATCTGATGCCACCTTGGTCTTTGTTATACTGGCCAAATATGTTTCTCGTCTATAAGCGAATTGTGAAGATCTTTATTATTTTAGGCTGATCTGATATTACAGAGTCACAAGATCAGGTTTTTTTTTTACAAGATTAAGATAACTCTGGAGGCCTGATAAATAATATGGCCACCAGAATGGTAATTAAATTTCTTGTTATGTTTACAGATTAATCTCCCTTTCTCTATAATGCTCTGCCAATATCAAATCTTTTACTATCCGAGGTTCCATAGAGATCTTGCCCACATCAATGAAATACTTAAAGTACACACACTTATTGTTCATCCCAGCAACAGAAAATTCTTATTATATTATCTAACTCAAAGATTGGCTATAACTCTTGAAGTAGCAACCAACCCTTTTTCCTGACAGCTGCTTCCCTATGTTCAACAGGTAGAGCTTAAATCTCTCACCCAACTGATTTTGATACTCATCCAAGAATATCACTCTTGCATCACCTTCCAAAGAAACAGCATCAAAAGAGGGCTGACCTCATTCCAAGAGTCAGCCAACATGTAATTACCATGCATTTCCTGGAAAGAACCACAGATTGATGTGAGTTGATAGGCAATGAGTCCACCACTTCAGGACATGCAGCCCAACTGGTGAAGCAGCAGGAAGTGGATGTAAAGTCTCAGAATATTTTGCCTCATCTGTTCCTCTGATCTTTTCTGTTGCACCTCTTGCTTTCTTCTTCTAGAATAAATTGTCCCGCCAGATATAAAATTCAAGGATTTTATTGTATTTTGAAGGATATCAATCTTCATTATATCAGTTATGACACAGATAGAGTGTTACCATTTGAATTTTTCTCTTTGAGACAGCACACCAAAAGGGATCAGTAACAGAATAACAGTATTGGAAGGGACCCTGGAGGTCTTCTAGTCCAACACCTTGCTCAAGCAGGAAACTCTATGCAGCACCATTTCAGACAAATGGTTGTCTCTTCCTTAAAATTTCCAGTGTTGGAGCACCTATAACTTCTGGAGGCAAGTCATTAATTGTTCTGTGAGGAAACTTCTCCTTAGTTCTAGATTGGTTCTTTCCTTGATTAGTTTTCATTCACTGCTTCTTGTCCTGCCTTCAGGTGCTTAGGTCACAGTCACAGAGTCAAATTTCAGAAAAGCCAGAGAGATGTGAAATAAGAACCTAACGTAACCTGGAGAACAGTAAGAGTATGTAGCTCTGCATTGATCTAGGTCTGAAGTTGGAGTGATTATAAGGTTTATGTTATATCACACAGCACCTATTAGCAACTCCTTAAAAAAGTACCATCTTTTTTGGGTCCACATAGATGCTATGGTCCACTCCCAGAAAAACAGTCACTGGATTTTTAAGGAGGTGTCAACAGTGGTACATGCATACTGAGATATGCTCTGAATCATATTTTCTCTTTTGAATCTGGATATCTGCAGAATATGATCTTGGTTAGATTTTAAGAAAGATGTACTTTTGCTCTACTCAGCACATCAAGCCCCTTCATTGTACTGATCATGCCAGAACATGGAATATATTACAAATTAACAGGTTTGCAGGGTCACCTATTATTCATATGAGAAATTACAATGTACATTTACAATGAACAAAATGCTACCACATGAACTGCCTGGAGAAACTACATTCTTCAGGAATGCCATATAACAAATATGGAATAGATACAAACCCAGGCTATACTCCAATATACTTTTATGGGCCTCAGCCCGATAAGCGTTTTATAGAAAAATAAAATAGCAAGAAAAATGGTTAAAATATAAAAATTTGTTAGTATTAGAAAAAGTAGAGCTGAAAATGACTGCACAGGGGTATAGTTCTCAAATGCACAATTAAGAGAAAAATCAAAAAAGGTACTAAAAATAGAATATGATAAAACAGAATTTGAAAATGAATTATGCTCAGATGATGAACATGTGATTGCTAAAATGTATATACTTTTGTTTAGATTTGAAACAAAAGTTCCATTTTATATTGCATTTCCTTCAAATGATCAGACTAGCACAAAACATTAAGATCTAAAAATCTATTTTCTTAATTTTGATAAAGCCTTTCAGTTTGGCCTTCTATTTTTTTTAATTCCTCTGAAATAATACCACCAAATTGAGTGGCATTATTCTATGTCCATCAATGAAAGATTTGTCAAGTAACCATGGGTGTAAAATTATTCTTAGTTCCTGTGACCACTTAATCAATTCTTTTTTACTGTATTGTTCTCAAGACAAAATAAAGAGGGAGAAGTAAATTAAACTACAAAAGCAGAATGAAAGTGTACATTCCAATAAATTTCTTTGAAAAATTAATGTTAAATAAATGTTAATGCTGCTTTTGCTGCATTCCTAAAATATTTAGGGAAAACATACTCAAAGTCAATAATTTCTTGTTACTTATACCATATGCCAATTTCAGAAATGCAGAGTTTTAACTCCTGAAAAGCTTAGAACCCATGATTCCACACATTAGATTCTTTTTGTTCACTTCAAGATTTGTTTTGGGGCCTAAAAATCTTACACCTGGACTTTTATTGATGACATTCATGTTAAAGGACATATGGAATATGTATATATGGGTTGCTATGGATATGTTATGGAGTCACTTACTACAGATTCTAAAGGATATTAACATTCTTTCAATACTCACTAATAAAAGCTCAAAATATGTTCTGCATATTATAAATACAAAATATTTATAACAATGATATGTTTAACTACCCTAATAGTTCAGTAAAACACATTATCTCTAATGATCAAATGAAAAACTATGGACAGATGCAGAGGCTTCTAGCCCTTCTCAGTTACAAAAATAAATTATGAAATGTGGGAAAATAGATAAAATTGATAATATGGTGTGTTAAATAATAAACTAAAACATTAAAAATAAACTAAGAAACATCAAAAATCTGATAATGAAAAATTAATACTTAAACTGAAAGTAAACACACAAATCAATATAAATTGTTTGCAAAGCTCAACTCACATTTGAGGGAGACTGTTCTTGAATAGCAGTCACAATGTAGATGAATGCAGTTTGGCATCTGCTGTATTCATGTCAGGGCTAAGCAAATTACACTATTCACACCCAATTGCTAATTTACTAACATGGCAATTTGATATTTGTCATAAAAATTGCCTATTTTAATGCTATTCAAACAGTCAATAGATTTTTTTCAGACAAACATGTAAACCTAGACACATTCCAGGTTTTATCATTCTCTAAAACTCAAACTAGACCAAATATAAGGTCTATAGAAAATAGGCTTTCTTTTAGAATTTAATTACGATAGTTTAGAAGCCCAAGCTATCATACTTGCTTCCACTTCAAAAATTTCCATTCCAAATTATGAATGTGGGGTATGTTTATTAGAATAGTAGCATTAACCCTGAAGATTGATTTGAGAAAACAGCAGTGATTGGCTGGTTTATGTACATGAAACTGCTTTAAGAGTAGCCTAGACTTCTAGTTTGGAAAGGTTGATAGGAATTTTCCCACCACATGAGCCCCATCTTATAGGGCAGTATTAGGATGGGATATATAACATCTCTGAATAACAATGAATTAATGAAAACCACCACCATTTCCCATGCTTCCTCTCCTTTAATGAAGTCTTATTGTCAATTTAACCTACTTTAAATCAATATCTATTACTTTTATCTTTTATCTCTTAATTATTATTTATAAAAATATCTTAAACTGGAGGATAAAAACACATATACTATTAAGAGAGTTTAGCATAAAATTTATCATATAGAAATATTGAATGTGAAGATTAAGAGCATCAAGATTAGATTCTGGAAGATAAAGATGAGATTGAAGTTTGGGTAAGAAAGGAAGTATAATTAAAATAAAAACAAGAGTGCAAAAGAACAAATAAATACCAATCTAAGAGTGTTTGAGAATAACACACAAGTTATTCATTTATAATGTTAATTTTGAAAAATGTAACACTATATCGTAGATGTTAATGTAACAAGCCATCTTAAGCTTTGGGTAGGTTTCTTTCCATCATATTCCTTTAAAACAGATGAATACTGACATCTGTTGATCTGTAGTTTAGATCTGCATGTGTGTAGAATTTTGGATGTGAAAAATTATCAACATGTTTTAGGATAGTACTATAGAATGTTCAAAATTTCTTCCAAAAGTATGACACAATTTCCATCTGGAAACAGCAAATTCTTTTCATCTCTGCTGTGTTTCTGCAGATATTTTTTTGACTTGCAAATTTTCCAAATAACTATAAGCAAACAATACAAGGAATGGTGATATTTATACAACAAAGCTAGTATTAAGGTTCTTTCAGTTTCCTGTGTGTCAGTGCTATGGTGTATATGCAGATAGAATAGCAGCAGAACAAAAGCAAGTGTAAGGATAGCTTTTTAAGTACTAAGAGATTATACATAAGCTTTAATAAAGAATAAAGTATTACTATTATTCAATAATAAAGTATTTAATAGCTCTTACTAGCTACTTAACACTGACTCTAAAAGGTCCTCTCATTTAATGGAAGGAAAAAGAAGACCCATCAAAATTTGATTTCTACCTCTGTGTCAAGAAATCCAGTTGTACTCAGTAGTCTTTTTTCTTCAAGCACTAGTGTAGCAGAATTAATAGCCCAATCTTTTACTAAATCTTTCTGGCTTTCGTTGATAACAGGCCTATTATAATCCTGGCTGTCATCCACTCCAAAAACCTGAAAACAAAACAAATCATCATACATTAACTGAAAGCCTCCTTTGTAGTGTCCAATGGGAATGCATGGGTACTGCTACTAATATAAAGTGAGCGCTTATAAGGCTGGTTTTTTTTTTTAAAAACCCAGAGTTTCAGAGTTAATTGTGACACAAATCTTATGAAATGATTTGCTATTTAAAATAGAACCGATGTGTTCTAATTCTAGAGATTCAAAATAATTGTTAATATTTTCTTTGAATGAAATCAAAATAAGATATTAAGGAGCCTTCCTTTAATACAAGACTTTCTTGCCTCCGCTGCAATTTTCCGAGTACTTCCCAAATCTAATGAAACAGATTAGAGAAGTCCTGGAAACAATTTTTAAGGCTTTGTGAGGGCTTGTTGCAGAAAGATGGAGAAATTGTTTCTAGTGACAGAAACATACCACTGGATTGCATCCATAGATCAGTCTCATATGACTGCTGTAATTTTAAACAAAATAAGAATTACTGAAATGTTTTAAGTAATCTTTTTGTGGCCTCATGTACTGAAGATTTTGATTTGTGTGTAATGTATATCATGTGCTTATTACTGTATGGATTAAATGATATATTCTGTTATGAAAGAAATGGACCATAAAAACTAGATATATTTCTGTTCTTGCTCCTTTAACAACACCTGGATAAATGTATGTATGCTTGGCATAAATGTATGGAATCCAAGCAACCCAGTGTGTAAACTTTGCAATAACAATGACATCAGTGAAGACTTGTAAAAACAGCAATTAGTGCTACTGCTCCAAGAGATATTTTTATGTGGCACTGAAATTATCTGGCAAGAATTAGATCTGAAAAGTATCTTCTTCTATCCAGGGATTAAAAAGTACCAGATTTTAAAATTTCATACAAATTTAAATATGTACTGATTTGAAGAAAAAAGCATATGTCTTCAGAAAAACTCTAAACAATATATCATATTTGAATACTTATTGTAATAGCACCCTTTTCATTGTTTTCTTTTTTAAAAGTCATGTTGTTTGATTTCTTTTGTTTGTGTGTTTGTTATGTGAACCATCCGTTAAAATCTGAAAGCTATGACTTTATACAAGCTTTCACTTTGGATAAAATCTTCTACATAAGGAGATAGCATACATTTGATGAAAAGTGTATGTTATCATACATTTTACTGTAGTAGTGCCACAATACTTTTCTTTTTATCTGTCATCCCGAGGAAGAACTTAAACCATCTTGAACACTATTATCCAAACAGAAAATCCTTTCTCTCTCTTTTTTTTTTACTTAAGTCTGTTTCAGTGGAGATCAGCTTAAAATTCTCCACATTTAATATGTGCAAATTTCATCAACTGCTTACTCCAACCTATTAAATCCTCTCTATTCCACAGCATGTTTCTAAATATTTGCTTTGCCACAGAAGACATTGATAGTCTTCTTAAATGCCGTGCCATAATCCATCACATTGTATTAGTTCCAAACACTCAAGAGATTCAGAATCAAAGGGAAGTATAAACATTATTTGATATAGCACGGGGAGCCATAATTAAAAATGTTAAAAATGATAAGGGAATACTATTTCTGAGCATTCTTAAAATACTAATTTGGGTCTCATGCTCAACATTAAAAAGTGTGGATTTTTCATGTATATATATATACAGGTAGTCCTCTAGTTACAACAGTTTGTTTAATGACCTTTCAAAATTACAACATAATTGGAAAAAAGTGACTTATGACCGTTTCTCACATTTACAAGCATTACAGCACCCCCATGGTCACGTGATGAAAATTCAGATGCTTGGCAACTGACTCATATTTATGAAGGTTGCAGTGTCCTGGGGACATGTGATCACCTTTTGCGATCTTCTGACAAGCAAACTCAACAGGGAAGCCAGGTTCACTTAACAACCATGTTACTAATTTAACAAGTGCAATGATTCACTTAACAACTGTGGCAAGAAAGGTCATAAAATGGGGCAAAACTCACTTAACAAATGTCTCACTTAGCAACAGAAATTTAGGGTTCAATTGTGGTCAAAAATTGAGGACTACCTGTATAGTAAAGTCTTACTATTTGCTAATAAAGTGTCATTGTATTTACATACAGAATATGTTCTGGTATCATATGGAAAAGATCTCTATAGGCAACATGAAATTTGGGGATCCTAAAAATTGAGATTTTGTGAAGAAAAAAATAACAATATATTTCTCCATATTGTACATATATTTTCTAGAACTAGAGTGCTTAGCAGTTCATAAGGATACACTTATGCAAACATTATAAATATATTTCCTAATATATTTCCTAATTAGAAATGAAGTTACATCACTATCTATAGCTGTTTTCAGTTCTATCTTTGTTTATTTGAGATATTCAAAAGAACCAGAACTTTATCATTTCTATTAAAAAATACTCCCCAAAGTCAAATTTGAGTCTTTCCGAACAGTATGGAAATAGTGTGACATAATCTTCTGGGATATTTTTTTTAATGTTTAATTTTTCTTCCTAATAGATACTATGGCCTGAGTTTCCCATTTAAGTAGTCAGAAAGTCTGACTGTGTTTATTTTTCTGAGCATAATATACAATTTTGTTAATAAAGTATCTTTGATGTAAAGCCATTCACAAGATAAGCATGCATGCAAACATTGTACTGTTACTGAAGTTTAAAATTAACAGAAAACCAATGATATGGTTTAGATTAAAAGAGTGACTTAATTTAATAACATAATAGGATATTATTCCTTTCTGAGGGAAGCTGCCGCACTTCAGCATTAATGACTTATAGCTGCCTGGTAAGCTTTCCTTTTTAGTACTGGATTTTGGTAAGTTGCTGTTTATCTGAGTATACTAAACTGTTATTTTTATTTTTCCATTCTTAATATTTGGGAGTTCTTCTTTTACTTTTCTATTCTTTTTTGTTCTGATATTTACGTGAGAATAATCAAGATGGAAACATGGGCTTCTTTCTAGATTTTCAACAATTTCTCATTACTACGAAGTATAATGCCAAGTCAGATCTGAGATACCTATAATCTAAAATTGACAACTGCAGCTGAAATGCATCTTAGGGATCTCTGCTCTCTCCAATAACTAACTCCAATAACTAGCCCTCAGGTTATGCTGGCAATTGGGATCAGGATTGCTGGTGTTGAGTGATGTGGTCATGAAGTGTAATGTCAAGTGATTGCATTGCTTAGCAACAACAATCCCCGTAGTACCAGCCTGAAGATACACAGGTCTTTCTCAGGAAACCAAAGTCATGGAAGTTCCAAGTAAATGCCGGGAGAGATCACATGTAATCTAAAATAGGGAAGTCCCAGTGCAGGCCATGCTCGAGTTGGGGGATGGCAGGGGAGAGGGTGTGATGACATAAGTACGGAAAGCTGGAGGGATATAGCAGGAAGTGCACACAGTAAGACTGAGGTGTAGATGGCATGGCATGGTACATGTGCAGAAAGTCTAAGGGAGAGGTTACCATGACTTGAGACCTTCCCTGACACCTTTCCCATTGACTCCAGCTTTGGAAAGCTGGCAGGGAAGGTCACAAATGGTAATCACATGATCATAGTAACTGTCATAAGTGCAAGCTGGTTGCCAAGCATTCAAATTGCAATCACACCACCACAGGGATGTAGTGACAGCCCAAACTTTGAGGATTGAATGGGTGGTCAGTAAAAAAAGATCACATGTATGTACACATGACATTCATATATATTTTCAGAAGCCATACGATAACTAAGGGTAGACCCTAGTTAAATAAAAAATACATATTAAAACTATTTGCCCATTAAATAAGGAACATATTTATAAAATTCATATATCTAAATTTTCTCACAGGTTTCCTAAAAGGGTAAAACAGATAGAAAAAGAACCATGCATATTATATTGTACATGCAGAAAAGCAGTATGTTAAATCAAAAATTAACATGCTTAATGTTATTTAGTTTTTCTTGTTAAACATGAAACACAACTTCAGAAAAACATATAATTTCCCTTGTGTGCTGGAAGGAAATTTAATATTCAGCCTTTTCTTTCAAGCAACATTACTTGTGATGATTTACATATACTTTTCATTAGTTGCCAACAAAAGCAAAAGTTTCTCTATAAAAATACAGTTTTATACACATGCCTTGGCTGTTGAGTCTATTTCCACATAGGAAAGCTAAGCGGTGAGTAGAAATTCCTTCCAGACTTTGCATGTCATCATGGTTAGGCCTAAATCTGAAGTAAAATTTAGGAGGCTGAAGACAGATAAGCCTGTCCTACGCAACTTCATCATCCCACACAATTTGAGCCCTCATGCATCTTAAGAAACACTTGAAAAGGAAAAGACTAGAAGTACATTAGGTTCTTTGTTCACAGGATCACTTATTGGGACCTTGAGCTATCCATATCCTTTTTATGCAGGGAGATATATTTTCTGAGAGTCAGGTGGTGTATGAATTTATTAAATTAGCGGTAAATTTAAAAATGTTTCCAATACTTTGTATCAGGAACACATCCTAAGCACATAACAGAAATTTCAAAGCTTCATAATTCAGGAAAGGCATGCTCTGGATCCCCTCAGTGAAACAGAGTCACATGATCACTTTTCTCTATCATGGTATCAGCCTTATGGAATAATTTCCTCCGATGTTGAATGGCCCAACTATGCTGGCCTTCTAGAAGGCCACGAAGACCTGCCTTTCCCCCCAGCATTAAACCCAGAATACTGGTGGAGCCTAGCACATGTAAATTTCTATTGGGAGAGAAATTTTAAGAAGCTCAAGTAGTTTTTTTAATGGGTATTATATTTTATCACTTTTTCACCACTCTCTAGGATGAACAGTCATATAAATCTATTTAATACATAAATCACTACGTAAAATATATATATTTAGATATACAGACCTCGACCCTGAAATAGTATCTATTCTATCCCCCTTTTATAAAATTAATATGCATCTGGTGCCCAGACAAGTCAACTATCTACCAACAAATCTGTTTACAAGTTAGCTATCTAGCCAAACAAATCTGTTTAATTTCAAGAACACTGCTCTGTCATGAATCTCATATAAAGATTGGGTCCCATCCTCAAGATAGTTCTTTAAATTATTCGTAATTAGGGCTGAACATATCCTTTGAAAAAAGTGGTTTGTAATACACTCATTTTTATGTGATCCTATTGATCATGATGTTCAATCAAGTCCTGATTCTTGGCGATTCAATGCACCATTTCTCTCCTCATTTTCCCAATCTTGTATGGCTTCATTAAGCTGTTTTATGGTTTGGCTGGTGTTGGCTTTAATGTCTAGCCACAATGCAGCCTTGTTTAGTTGCCAGACTGATGTCCTTGCTTTTCCATACTCGATTCATGTTCATCACTGCTGTGTGATCCAGGGCAATTCAATGCTTTATTTCTGGACTGCCTTCACTGCTTTGGTCAATCAATAAGTTACTTTCTAAATTGCCTTCACTGCTTTGATCAATCTGTGATCCTAAGAAGGAATGCAGTCTTGTATGTATTCAATCTCTTCACTGTCAATTCTAATGTATTCTGTCTTTTCACCGTCAATTCCAGTTTTGACATTCACCAATTGTTATTTTGATATTTGCTTACAATGAGCTTGGTATTTTTGATGTTCAAGAAGGGGCCAAATTTTAACTGGACTTTTAACTCTTCTTTAAAGGTTTTGATCAGATATCTCATGCTTACTTTGGTTTCTGAGAGAAGAGTTGTGTTGTCAACATATCAAAGATCAATCTTTACAGTTTCCTCACTGAATTTTCCAGCTTCCTCACAATACAGTATACAGGTTGAATATTTAGTAGTTGTTGTTGTTAACACTAATTATTATTACTAATACAAATTTTGATAATTTCTGATTTGGATCAGATTTCATTTCGAGAATGAACATGATGAAAATATGCAGGATTTAATGAAGTACATCACCATGACTATGTTGTCATATATAATAAGAATATTCTTACTGGTTAGTAGCAAATACACAATGGGAATATAGAGCTAAAGAAGCATTCTGTTTACATTATTAAATACACGATAATGAATCATATCTGTATAATAGGAATGCACAATAGCAAATATCACTCTGAATAACTGAAGTATTTCTAAAAATAATATAAATGTAAAGAATATTACAGCATTAATTTAAACCATGTCATTTAACCTGGATTGTAAAAGAGATTGTTGTCATTAAAGACACATTTAACCTTTGTGAGATTCTTGACAAAAGGAACACTGACAAGTGATTATATAATTTGTCGGAATAACAGAAAACAATCAGCACAAATCTATAAAAATGGATGGAATTAGGTCACACAACAATGCATAAATTAATAAACACAATTGTAAACAATAGTAACAAAATAACATGCAGTACAATAATATATAATATATAAAATATGGGTAACATAGAAGTAGAAAATCAAAACATATACTGCAATTCAATTTATAAAACAGGAACATACATATCTACTAATATTAAACATGGTATTTATAAAAATTCAAGCAGTACCAGTTACTTAGAAACACCAAGGATCAGAACAGATTTCTTCTGCACTAAACATGAGGAAACGTATAGGTCTGTCATTCAAGGACAATTGCATAGGCGTTTTTTTTTATATGTCAGTGAATTTTAACCTTCAAGCTAGTGGTCCCTCAAACAGTAAGTACAGAACAGGAAATTGGATTGACTAATCAACACACTTCCGAACAACAGTGCAGTTGGGATTTGGAAGGTTTGCAATGGTCCGTCTGCAGCCTTCTACAACCTCTACTTATGCATTAAGTCTTTCGCAGTGTAGATATGTGGGCAAGTCTAAATCAGCCTTGAGTATGTACAGATTCTTCACCTCTCTCAGTTTTAAGTGCACATACACAGTCAGCTTGGATTATTTTGTCATCAACATCACATGGGAAACTGGACTGCAGTCATTTTTGCTATTCTTTCAAGTATATACTCCAACTCAGAGTACAAACAGAGGTTTTAATATTTGACTGGTGCCTATTTAAGAAACAGCCAATGCCAATAAATCTAAATACAATACAAAAATCGCCATAAAAATTGAGACTGTTAGCCATGGGTATGCAAAATGAGAATTTAGAAACTTGTATTCTAGTTTGGGGGTGGGAGTGGCAGGCAGGTTGATGAAACTAATTCAAGCAACAACCAGTTTCCCAGGAGATTTGGAACCTGGCATGATTTTAATCTATGCACATGGGATTTGTTTGAAATAGGAAGCTATTCCAACGGGACACTTATATTATAAAACACTTTTCAGGTCATACAATATAGGAGAACAGCAATACTGTACTCTACTGTATATGGATAACGTCACTATTGATGTGGCTATTATTTAAAATCTTCTCTTTTAATCCAGTTTGTATTTCCTGAGGAAGACATCCTGGGAAGATTTATCTCAGATACAGGAATTTTCACTGTTTTTTCCACACTTTTTACAAATCTAGTGCTAATTCCCTTCCTCAGCTGTCTTTTCTTGTGACTTCGGCTACAGGAAACCCTTTTACTAAATCTCTTTCTTTGTGATGCTATTGTTTCATCTCTTTTCAAGCTTTAAAATAAGATACCCAATCCCCTCCTCTTCCTCCATTTGTCCAATAGCTCTACTTTGTCCTCCACTTTCTTCCCATTTGTTGAGATCAGCTCTTTTTGTGCCTGTACATGCTAGTTTTCTCTTTCCACTGTGATCCAACTCTTCCTTCCCTTGCCAATTTTCTCTGCCCAGCCCCCACCCTCTTCTTTCTTCATCCCCTCAGTTCCTTTAAGGAAATGTTACAATGGGTCAGGTGTGGGTCCATGTAGCATCTGTGCCCTGCTAATGCCAATAGCTACATGGCAGCCTGCCAATGATTTTAAATACAGGCAATGAGCTTGACTGCCATCCTACTCCATCCTGTTTGGCAAATCCTTTAAAAACAGACAATGCATCCAAGAGTGTGCTCTCAGGGTCGTCCCCGCCCCCACACACTATACAACTTAAAGCACTTTCGCCAAGTGAAATCTGTAAGTTTGATCAGTTTTCCACTGAATTTTTTTTTCTTAAAAAATCATCTTTATTCTATTAATGCACATGACTGACCAATATACCAATGACAAAATAGCCAGAGAGAGAGAGAGAGAGAGAGAGAGAGAGAGAGAGAGAGAGAGAGAGAGAGAGAGAGAGAGAGAGAGAGAGA
>JANHFK010006817.1:14572-26245 GCA_036250565.1 Sibynophis collaris
GAGAGAGAGAGAGAGAGAGAGAGAGAGAGAGAGCGAGAGAGAGAGAGAGAGAGAGAGAGAGACAGGGAGAGAAAGGGAGAGAGAGAGAAAGGGAGAGGAAGAGACAGAGAGATATTTCACTAGGACCCTCTCCTCTCCATCCCAAATTCTGCAATTCCCATTCTGACCTTGGTTCTCTCTTCATAGAGCACTGGACTACGATCATGCAATACTCCACATTCCACAATACAAGTGATAAAACTGAGAAAAGTAACCCAGAACTGCAGGACTTCACTGCTACTGCACTGAATTTATTTTTCTAATCTGAGAGGGAAAAGGTAATATGGTACCTTCATGTGTCTCTCATTCCTGATATTAAAGTCAACAGAGAATAAGACCAAAACCAAGTTTCAAAGACTATTTTCTTTCTTGTTCAAGTGTTATTTCTAGCCTAGATCATCCAGATGCAGATTGATTTAGAAACAGAATTGAGACTATTTACTGTATTTAAAATTTAAGGATTATACATAAATGCACATGTTAAGAAATGCAAACATGGAATCATTCACCAGAAGTAAAGATTAATAATTAAAAAACAGTGAGTCACATGTTTCAGATAATAAAACATTAAAGAATACTTGGTTCCTCAATTTGATCTATATATGAAATACTATTTACTGAATGAAAATATATACATAAAAACACACACTTTTCAAGTATTGCATTTCTTAGACTTATATTTAGAATTGTAGCACAATCCTCCCCAACTCATTCTGTATATGACATTGTGAAATATCACCTCCTTTGAAGTATTACATACTAGATCTGTAAAATAAGTTGTAGCCTAATCAGACCCATAGAACTACTATAATATCCATTCAGATGGGATTTTATTTCTAAGGATAGTAAAGTATTTCTAAGGATAGAAAATTATGATATAATTAGTGGTGAAATCTCCCTGGTTCTATCTGGTTCTCCAAAATGGTAGTGCTGGCAGCGGGAAGCTCCGCCCATCTGCTGGGACATCATTATGTTCCTTTTCTAACCATCTGCGCATACGCAGAAGAGGCGTAAAGGCAGGGGAGCACATCCAAACTGGTAGTGAATTTAAGTAGATTTCACCACTGGATATAAGCATTATAGGAATTTAAAAATAACATGAACTATTCTGGTTGTCATAGTATTTTTTTTTCTGTTTTCTTGGTTATGAATATCGTTTTCTACCACTATATTAAAAACTAATTTTTTTAAATTTTACATCTTTTATGGCCTTTTTTTTTTTTACAAAATGAAAAATCAGTAGTTATAATAATTAAAAACTAATCAAGTTCTTGAAGAATTGTTTTTTTCTCCAAATACTAGGTTGGATCGGTCTCCCAGAATATAGATGATCAGCTGTTCCAGGCCACTGCCCATCACCACCATTGCCGCCTCTGTGTGCCCCATTTTCAACCTCCACGCGCCCCATTTTTTGGCCTCCGCGCATCCTGTTTTTGGCCTGTTCCAGGTGGCAGGGATTGCTGCTGTTCCTGCCTATCACCGCCAAATGGCTGCTATCGGCAATGATCTCCACCGCCTGGAATGGGCTGAAAATGGGGCATGCAGAGGCCATGGGTCCCAATAGGGAGAAGGGCGGTATATAAATAAAAATTATTATTATTATTATTATTAAAAATGGTGCACCCGGAGATGGCGATAGGCAGCGGTGGCGATCCCTGCAGCCTGGAACACCTGATCTTCGGTATTTTGGGAGGCCGATCCAACCGCCAATCAGCTGCTCATGCTATGTTGTGCTGAAGCTGACCAGGCTGATAGCTTTACGGAGGCAATTTGCTGGGAGGCAGAAGCCGAATAGGGGGGCCGGTGGGTGGGCATGGCTTCAGCAACATTCACTCTATAAGACACACAGACATTTCCACCAACTTTGGGGGGGAGGGACATGTCTTATAGTACGAAAAATACGGTAACTTAAAAGGAGTCACAAGTAAGCAACACAGAACGGTCTTGATTTATACTGGCATTTAACATAAGAGTTGTTTAAAAATATTTAATTATAAACTCAATACAAGGCACCTTATAAATCAGGCAGTATTACTTATTTCATTTCATTTGCTTTGGAGGAAATAAAAAAACTTGAGGACATAAATTCATATTAGTTCTGAAAAATAAATTTTAAAAAACAAGGCAGATGTATGGCACTATTAAAACAGTACAGTAGGATTAAGCAAAACTGGAACTGTGTACTAGCAACAGCTTTGGGAAAACACTGTGCAACATAGTAACAGTTTTGCTTTGTGAGTAGTATCTTTCTCAAGAAATATATCACAACACCTTTAGTCCAATAATCATTACTATAGTTATTATCCTATCAAATCCCTCACAAATAATAGTTAATTAAAATAGCAAACATTTATATGGATTACCTTATCAATCATCTTGCGTGCTTCCATCTCCTCTGCGTTAGGATTTTCCAGTTCAATAGTGTAAGTACCTTTATCACTTTGGTCATCATCATCTTTTTCAAGATTCACTGAAACAAGCTGAGTTTTTAGCTTCTTCTCCATGTCCTCGTTTGGACTTGGTCTATGCCCAAGGCTTCCTGAACTTCTTAACAATGCACTTTGTAAGAAAGGTAGTACAGCAGAAGGCTCTTCTGATTTTTGCTTGAGAAGTTTTGCATGCACCGCCCTGTGCTGGGCGGAGTTGTTCTGTGCTGATGATGGGGGAGGCTTCACTTTTTCAGTTCTTGCAAGGGATGCTGGAGAAGGTGTTTCAGGGCACAAACCTCCTATATTTTGAGAAAAAGAATACGATCGCCTCTTCCGGGGATGGCCTTCATCAAAGAACTCAATCATAAAGGCAGTCTGACTTAAAACAGGTTGATCAGAATGTTTCTCTACATTCAGAGCTTTTGAATGTATTTTTTTCTGTTCAGTATAATGATGCTTTAAATGATCTTCAAGCGCAGCACGTTTACTGTAGAGCTTGTGTGCCCCAACATTTTCTGAATCACTCTGTGTCCCATCATCATGTTTATTTCCTGCAAAGACAAAGAAAAGAAAAATCTAGCTCTCTATAGTCCGCATAATGTAAAAAGAGCATTCCAAAGTTAATACAAATACAGTATTTGGTTCTCTGTTAGAAGCTCAACGGTTCGTTAGTTAACAAGTCTTCAGGCTTCCCATAGCAACAACACACTCATTCAGACTTGCTATACAATAATGGAGTCATTTGCCAGCTCACCACCAAGCGTTTGAATTGCCTTATTCAAAAGACATCCAGTTCTTAACCAATCATGTTCTGATGAAATCTAAACACTATACTACCAAAATGAGTGCACAAAAGAGAACTTAATTTTCAATCAAAATATATTAACCCCTTGTTTAAAAAATACCTCATGAACTAGGAAAGAAAACTTACTTCTAAATGTTCATGAAAAGTAGAAAACAAAAAATAATCATTGTATAGGTTTTACACCAGTTAATTGTTAATCTGCAGAAAATTTAGATCTATCCCTTCGGTTTCCAAAATACATTCCTTCATTTGCATTAATAGTGATAAAACTTAAGATTTTTTTTGCTTTAATTAAATAGTTCTTGTGAAAATGTATTGTAGAAAAAGAGCTAAATACGATAATATTAATTTTTATATATCTGATTTTAAAATACAGTTTAGAATCACACGGCAAAATGTCTAAATAAACATAAAATATCTATTTGAATAAATATAAAGCAACTATATAATATGGAAGTCTTTACAGTAAAAAAATGTCAAGATGATCAACAAGAATTTCCCCTACATAAATTAAATAATTCTAAATAATTTTCCCTCCAAAAAACCCAACAGAAAACAGTTGTGATCTAGATACTAAGTTTCAATATTCTTTCTTGACCAGGAAATACAAGCCCTGAATAACATGCTTTCATCTTCAAACTTCAACAGTCTTCATAACAATTACTTCAGAATCAGTAATTGTTTTTTGGCCTCTTACATGCATATTATCTAGGAGTCAAGATTGGAAGTAGTAACAAAACACGGCTAGGGATTGCACACAAGATGTTCAATACTGTACATTACTGCAATGCATTCCACACTCGGCAATAAAAAGACCTTTGGATAACCCATCAACATTAGATCACAATATTTTGAAGACTACTTCCAAAAATATCCAAAACACAAGGTTGTTTTTTTAAACGAAACAAAACAAAATTCTAGAATGTCCTATATTCATAGAACTATTGTTTGTTTAACCATTATAATCATTACATCTACTTTTAGCTGAAAACATTGTGTGTTTCTTTTAGTTATGAATAAAAAAAATGCCAGAAATCCTATTTTCATTTGAATTCTATTATAAAACGTTATTAGAAAATTATATCAGTTTATGTATACAGGTTTTAAAGGAAATGTTTATTTTGTAACTGTACTAATGTTTCAGTTAACATCACAAGTTTTGACAAGCACAATGTTTTAGTCCTGGTACAATTTGCTATTAATCAAAATGCTTTGATTAAAAAGTTTTGATCTGTAAGAATCCCAACGAAGTGTAGTAATTGTATACATTACTAGCAAGTATACTTACATTATGTGTTCAAGGCAAAAGAAATAAAGCTGAAATTATTTATTTTACCTTTCAGTCTCTTCAAGTAGACTGGAACATCACTCTTAATACTTTTTGAGTCTTCTTCTGATGCTTCCCACATCATTGTTGGGGGATTGTTTTGTGCTAACCAGTTTGCCACTTTGCTTTCCGGTGCCATCATCACAGTTTGAAGCCCAGAGAGATCCTGAGCACCAGAAGGAGACTTCTTAGGCTTGGGACGCTGATCTGGAGTGAATTTTGTGACATGATCTTTGATGGTTACTTTTCCTGGGGTGCTGTTATCAAATTCAATAGTAAATGAAGCATGCCCTGCCCCTGCTATGTGTGTATCTTTTGTTGGGATCTCATGAATAGTACCCTCAGGTGTTTGTGAATGTTGCTGGGCTTCCTTTGTAGGGATTTCAAAATAACTTGGTTCCCTACAAAAAGGATAAGATTCTTCTCCAGTTGCAGCTGCAGATTGCTCCTCAGCTTGCTTGCCATCTGTGCTGCCTCCTATTAAGAAAAATAAAGAAATTGAATTCTCCAATATTGTGCAACCCAAGTCTTCAAGGAATTTCAGAATCAGTATGAAAGCCAGGTGAAAATTCTTGAAAAAGAAATATAAGTTTGTGCAAAAGGAATGAAAAACAGCTTCAGGACTGCAATTTTTCTCCGCCTTGTTGGTATTTTAATTCTGGAGACATGCATTAAAAACTAGCATGCCCAACTGCAAGTTCATGAGGAATCCAGAGAAAATTTGGAATCTGTTAGATTTATTGATGTCAAATTTACTGAAGTCATAGGTGATATCAAAGAGATGATTTTTTTTAGAAAGTATTTCCAACTCCATGGGCCAATATTGAAATCCAAGTATAGACTTAGCTTATTTTAAATATACCTAGTTATATTATATTTTAAAAATATTCCTGGAAAGATCAAGTAAATAAGGGAGACGGCAAAGATTTGAGAAATGTTTGAAAATCCAATTTTTAAACTACAGAACGTAAATGTAGATCAATTTAAAATGAAATTTACTATAGCTGCAAAAAAAACCTACAACAACATGTAGAACTGTAAATTTCTTATTTTCTGATGAACAAAGAATGTAGTAGAAGAAGAAAAACAGTGTACATTCTGAATAAATGTTAAAATGTTTGTGAACCATTATGCAATTAGCATAATAAGCTTGACAGTCAAGTGTCAAGGATGTGAATAGAATCACAAGCAACTGCTGCTGAAAAGAATATTGGATAGTAAGTTGAAACTGCTGAATTAAGAAGCATAATTTCGTTTAAGATGTTTATAAAAAACAAACAGAAAGAATTAAGGTATTAATAACATTTTAGGAATCTTTCAATATGCTTACACTGTGGATGAAATAATGGTGCCATATCATGCAAAATTCATTTTAAAATGCTCAACAAAGCAAGCTGCAAGCAGATTCCATGATGTTGTTTAGAAACAATCACATTTAATTTAAACAAAAAGGTTCTTTAGAAAGGCAACAGGAAACAGCACTGTATCTATTTTTATAGTTGAAAAATAAATGACAGTAGTAATGAATTAGAAATAGCATACAGTATTCTATGATCACCAATCTAAAATAAGTCTTGTAGCTGAGGCTTCCACTGTTTTACAGTAGTGATAAAATGTTAAACTTTTATCTAATTTTGAAAGATTATACTACATCCAATTGAGACACACAGTTTTATGCACGATCTGTTAAGATTTGAGACAGAAGAAAATTGCTCTGGAATGTACAATTTATTGTTTTCTGAGAAAAAGACAAATTCAGATCAATTAAAAGAAAATTTCAGTAATTCAATCAATCGAAAAATGTGTTTTCTTTTGGGGGAGAGAGGATATTCATTTATAAAATATTCATTTAATTAAGCAACAAATCTAGTGTATAAACAAGACTTTATATCCAGTCCAATGTGTTTAGTATCTTTTTTAGAGACTAAAAGATTCACCTGGATAAGCAGAACCTTTTGATGTTTAGGTAGCTGTTACCAAATTTGTTTTTTATGCTGCAGCTCCTCATACAGAATCCTGTTTTCCATAGCCCATGTAGAATATCCACTTGGATCAAAGTCAATGAATTATGTCAGTTGCTTGGTTAGCACGCAATGCAGAGCAGTCCATATAGCAAATGAATTGCATGTATGTGAGAATAACTAACTGCACATATGAATCCAAAATCAGAAAGCGGGATTCTAAGTGAGAACAGCAAGCTTTTGTTTGAAATGGAAGAAAGCACAACAGAGCAGGAAGCAATAAATGCTTAGGACAGACATGGAGCAGCACTGATTAATAACAAGGTAGGAATGATAGGCGTAAAAAGCAAACTGGGTAAGGAAGTCAGGGATGGCTGGTAGCAAAGACTGCGGAAGACCAAAAACGGAACTGAAACATAGTGTTTCCTGTGACCGGATGGGATTTTGGATTTAAGACAAATGAAAACCATTGTTTCTGTAAAAGAAAAGGATTCTATGTAACAGGAACATGAAACAGAAGTTTTATGATATTCATTAGCACAACAGATTGTTCTAGGTAGAGAGGAGCAGCCACCCATACAAAGTAATGATGGCAAAGAATAATTCCGTTGATGGCCAAGTTATTTCCTACTTATTTTGTAACCTCGTTATAAATTTTATACTGTAAAACAAGCCACTTAATTTAGTAATCTAAATTGAGGGCCAATTAGGTATAGTGATTAAGGCACCAGGTTGGAAAGCAGTTCTAGTCCCATCTTAGGCAGGAAAGCTGGCTGAGTGGTTTTGGCCCATTGTGGTGTAACCAGTTGGTACAGAATGTGAGCACATGAGCAATTTTGGGCACCTCAAAATGGCGCGTGTAACACTTGGATGCCACTTTGCTTTCAGGTCCAATTCAAGATATTTGTTATGATATTTAAAGCCCTACATGGCATGGGGCCGAGAACCTGTGGAACTGTCTTCTTCCCATTATATCAGTCTGTCCCACCCAGTCAAGAAGAGAAAGTATGTTACAGACACCACCAGTTAAAGAATTACAACTGGTGGAGCCCAGGAAGAGAGCTTTCTCTACCATCATGCCTGCCCTTTGGAATATCGCCCCCCCCCCCCGAGGTGAGGCAGCCCCCATTACCCTGGCCTTTTGGAAGAGTTTGAAGTCCTGGCTCTGCCAACTCCTATGAGGCTCGTAGAGGAGCATGCAACATTGGGGTTGGTTAGTGCCTTGAACTCCCCCCCCCCATTTTAAAATGTTAATTGTTCTGTACTTGTTTTCACTCCCTTTTATTGAAATATATTTGTATGGTTTAAATGTTTTTAATTGTGTACCACCAGGTCACTTTGAGAGTGACTGCCTCTAAGTCTGACAAATAAACAAATAAATGTTTGCTGCACTGTTTATAAAAATAATAAAGGTGGGATAAAAAAATCTAAACAAATAAATCTTAAAATGAAGCTAGAAAGGTTGTATTTATTAATTAAAACTGTTCCAAAATGTTAAGATTTACAATGCTTTTTAGCCAAAATTCTTCAGCATGTCAATAATAATTTCAAGTCTATGAACTGATCCAGGCTTAACCGCATAGCAAAGTTATTTCAATAACCAGAAGCTCTGAGAAATGTTAATGAAAAACTACTAATTACTAATTACTAATTGGCCCATTCCCTCTGAGGAGTTTTGGTTTATTATTTCCATTCAAGTTTACCTCAGAAGAGAAACCTGCAGTAAGTCTTAAAGTAGAGTTGTAGCCAACTAGCCCTGTCCTTTCCAAAGTACTTCAAGGTATTTTCCTTCTTGCTTGCTTTGTTGTTATTTCCCCTCCCCCCTTCCTTCCACAAAAGTCAGTTGGCATTCTAGGATCACCAAGTGTGTTCAATCCTTATTGCTCCATCTTTGCCCTTTTCCCTTATGATATTTTTGTATGTCAGTTTTTCTGAATCTCCATACTTCTTATGCTTGTGAATGGAACAAATTTTGTTACATAAGGCGCTTGGAGGAGACGAGATATATACACACACAGACACAAATGCATATAAAACGATGAGACACATTTGCTGGGGATGTTCATTGGGCATAAGTATCCTCAAATACTTATATTGAAGTTATATGATAGCGAATTCACAGGTAAAGCTAAAATGCCAGGATAATTGCCTTGTGCCCATTTTCAGACATCATAGAAGCATATTTATCAATATTAAAACTAAGGAAGTCTACATCTTTTTTTGGGTCTGGAAAAATTTACTAGCCTGGAATCAGTAATATCTTTTAAAATTACAAAAACCTGTGACAAGATGAAAAACTGATTTACACATAAAAGGCTGTTCAAGTACCCAGACAGTGAAATGGCAGAATTGTAGTAAAATCCAGGACATCTTTAGTCTTTATGAAATGTTGTGATCTCTCACATTTTTCAAAGGGTTTACTATCAAAGGATAGTCTTTAGAAAAGACAGACTGCATTTATAATTGGTGTCCTATAGATTTTCATCTAGCTCCAATTTTATTTCAGAGCATCATGTTATTTATTGGGTTATATCCAATGATAGTGTTTCTGATTGCTAGCATCAGATTTTCACTGATCTCCGATGCTTTCTTAAATCCTCATGTTGATGTATTACTGAGAGTTGGGGGATCTTTGATAGAGTAAATCTGCAATGGAGTTGCAGAAATGATAAAAATGAAGCAGAGAGAGACGAAACAAATGAGGCACACAGTTTTCATGCAGTGTCAACTTGTGCCTATATGTTTTTGAAAACGGAGTTATTTTAGTTCTGTAAATCTCTGTTTAAGAACATTCTATGCAATCACTGTAAGCCCAATAAGTTAAATAATAGTCAAATAAAAGCAGTTTAAAATTTGTGTAGGATATGGCAGAAACAGAATTATTTATTTTCCTATAGGCAGTTTCAGAATTATTTTCCAGATCTAAAGGGCAAAATTTAATTTACACAACATCTTATTCAATTTCATAATCACACCAGTATTCTTTTTGAACTGTAGGGAAGGCCTGAATCAACACATTTATGATGAACTTGAATGACAAAATCCACCATAACTCTAAATATTCAGATCAGAGCACATGGGCAAATCTTGATTATGAAGTGCCTTTGTAACTGCCAATGGTAAATGGAAGTTCAAAGCTATTAATAGACTGAAGATAAACGTATTGCCATATATTTTTGCATTCTTTTTGCAAGAGCACTAAATAGCAAGGTATTGACAAGTAAATACCTGAACAATTGAATGGGGATTAAAAAGGGAGATTCAGGTACTCCTTGATTTACAACAGTTCCTTTAGTGACCATTTGAAATTACAATGAAACTGAAAAAAGTGACTTAGCAGCATTTTTTTCACCCTTACGACCACTGTAGCCTCTTCATAGCCTCCCCATGATCACCTGATCAAAATTCAGACACTTGGCAACTGATTCATATGTATGACAGTTGCTGTGTCCCAACGTCATATGGTCACCTTTTGAAACCTTCTGACAAGCAAAGTCAATGGGGAAACCAGATTCACTTCACAACCATGTTAGCAACTTAACAACTGCAATGATTCACGTAACAGCTGTGGCAAGAAAGGCTTTAAAATGGGGCAAAGCTCGCTTAACAAATATCTCACTTAACAACAGAAATTTGGGGCTCAATTATGGTTGTAAGTTGTGGACCACCTGTAGTTTAAAAGTGAAAATAAACAGCAAAATGCTTGATTATATACACCCTATATTATCAGCAAACACTTCATGAATATTTATAGTATGTTCTATAGTACAATAAAAATATTATTCTACGAAAAATAGTGTCTCTTGCATTTGATTAGAGCCAACTGTGCCTCCTCAGTAGTATTTTTCCATCAAAGCTTTCAATTATAGCAGGTGGAAAAGGTATTAAAATAATCTGATTATTTTAAGGCTATTAAAGCTAATTGTATCTTGTTGGCTTAGCAGCAAGTAATCTAGTATTTCAATCTTCTCATTAAATCATACCATGCTATATCCTTTCTCTTCTAGTCAGTGAATTGCCATTTTAAAAACAGTGAAAACTGGAGGGTAATGTGAATTAATTTGGTATCGCTATTAAGCTTATTTTAAATTGCTTTAAATATAATTAATATAAGAAAAACAATGTATGATTTATTATCAAAGCAAATTATTTATTTCATTCAATTCTGATGCTGCCTAACTCCAAGACAGTTAGATATAGTGAAATGCTACCCGAGATATTTTAATAAATATCTACACACACACACCCCCAAAAATCTTACAGTGATCAAATGCACTGGGAGAATTTTCCAACTCACTTACATATTTTTTCCAACATTCCATTAGGTAGGAAAGAATAAAAATGATTTTCAATACAGGGAAATTGTTTTTAAAAATTCTCAATTGGAAATACAGTGTGTGCCTTCCTGTTCTCAGTCACCTTTCTAATAACTATTTGTCAATTAATAGGATCATTCCCTCTTCACATGCATAACTTCTAAATCTATTTAAGAGTTTTTGATGAGTGCATATATATTTTAAAATATTGTTATAGTAGAAATTTATGCATCAAGATAGGGTTTAAGATTGCTAGAAAAACAATCACTTTTTGGAATGTTCAGATACTTGTCTTTTTCTTTGAAACTCAATATAGACACATCATTAAATAAAATTGCAGGATCAATGATTCTAATTCAATGCAAAAGTAGATTATGTTGGTCTTAATTTGTGATGGGTTCCCAACAGTCATTTGATGGCATTATAGAAGTGGTTTCCCACTGTCTTCTTTCAGTACATTCAATCAGATTAGTGAACAGTTACACAAATCCGAAGTACTACCTTTTTTATTTTTACTGATTCAATAGATAGGTTGATCAAAGTTATTTAAAACACATTTAAAGCAGTTTTGTGTAGAGATTGACGAAGTAGCTCTCAATTTTTCAGATTATCAGACAGAAACCTATTTTGTTAACTGTAACAGAATTTCAGAATATTCCTGAAAAACAGTTTTGGTATTTTTTATTATTATTTTTTATTTATTTTTTATTTATTTATAAGCCGCCCTTCTCCGGAGACTCAGGGCGGCTTACAATGTGCTAAGCAATAGCCTTCATACTTTTGTATATTTATACAA
>JANHFK010006817.1:41328-51473 GCA_036250565.1 Sibynophis collaris
GGTGAGATTCGAACCTGCAGTAATTGCAGGCAGCTGGTGTTAATAACAGGGTGTTTAGACCACTGTACTACCAAGGCAGGTAGCCAGGTTTAGCAAGAAGACCGCATTAGAATTTTACATATGCATTGCTAATTAAATCTTATTCTTGCTTGTTCTTATGTATTTCCCCATATAGCAGTAGTGGGTTCCTACCGGTTCTGTCCGGTTCTTAGAACTGGTAGTAAATGCAGCGGGAGGCTCTGCCCACCCACCTGCCCGGATGTCATCACAGATGCTCTGCGCATGGGCAGAAGCACCACGCATGAGTGCACACTCCCATTGCAAGCCAGCAGGTAGAACTCACCCCTGCTGTACAGATATGTACTCTGTATGATGTTTGGCTATGGTTCAGAAAATTAATTTTCCTTTTTATTGCATTTTTGTCGGTGGGCATCTATTCCCCCCCCCTTTGTTTCATTAAACAGAACAAACAGACAGATAAATGTGGCATAGGATTGGCATGTTCCAAATTCCTTTGATTAAACAATGCCATGCATCAGGACTTTGGAAACGTGCCTTTTCTGTCACAGAGCTTGCCCTCTGAAATGGATTTCCCCTGAGGATTCACCCAGCAGATACTTCAGAGGGCTTTGAAGTTCTGGCTCTTTAAGATTTCATCAGGTCTGTGGTGAAGGTGATTGAAGCCCCTTTTGATAGGGTGGGTCTGGTTCTTGGTATTTCCCAATTTTACCATTTTTGTTCATTTTATGTTAGTGTATTGCTCTGTTGTATTTCAGGCAAATACTCTGCCATTATTAAGGGGTTTTCTTTTAAATTAGAGAATCTAACTTTGGGCAAGAACAGAGATAGTTCAGTTTCTATATTTTCTGACATTTAATTTGCTCTGTTTCTGAATCATTTGGAAATTTTGCCAAATTCCATTGATGCAGACACATTCAAGAAATCCCTGCCTGAAAACTCATACCATTTTTGGACATACATCACCTGTTATACACATATTTTCAGAATATATATATATATATTTAAAGTGATTTTTTCATGTAATATATTTTTAGGCATACGTTCCCTTAATAAGTATTTTTTGTGCTTGCTTCTCATTAATACATATTTTTGTGCAATCGTTTGAGTTACAAACTAGACTGCATAATTAAACAAGTGGATTTAAGTAGGTAAGTGCATTTTGGTTTGTATGCTGGTTCAGACAGTGTTCAAATAAACCTTTGGATAATTGAATTCAACTCCCATGTTGTTACTAAAAGTGCTGCTGAAGTTTTGAGTGTGTGAGCAACTGTGGAGAGACTGGGACTGTAATAGAAGGATTGTTAGACATAAACAAGTGAAGGGTTTTTAGAAAATAGAAGTCCAGATTGTTTAAATAAATAAATAAATTGAAAAAGAGATTCTGATTGTTCAAAGAGGCTATGCCTTGATTAACTTCACAACTTCCAGTGGCTGGAAATTCCTATCACACTTTACTCCAAATCCTAACATTAAAAATGTCCGGGATGAAATTCAGCCGATTCTATGCGGCTCGGGCGAACTGGTAGCGATGGCTGCAGAAGGCCCTACCCACTGGTGCGGACGTCATGACATCACTTTTTTGCGACATTTTAAGCCTCTGTGCATGTGCAGAAGGCTTTGCGCATGTATGGACGACGGCGCAAGTGAGCGCGCACAGGGCGCCCACACATTTGCGAACCATTAGGGAAGGTAAGTGAATTTCACCCCTGAAAAATGTGATATACAAATCTCAATATTTCTTGCTTTCTTGTTTGTTTGTTGCTTTAGAAGCTTGGCAGAACATTAGACCAGTGGCCCCCAACCTTTTGGCACTGGGGACTGGTCTCCTGGAGACAGGTGTTTCCATGGACCAGAGGGGACGTGGTTTCATGTGCTACCTACAACCTGCAGATAGGGCTTTGTTTACACAGCTTAGTTTCTGACATGCCATGGCCTGGTGCCAGGCCGCGGACCAGGGGTTGGGGACCCCTACATTAGACCATGCAGAATTGCTACGTCTATTATCTAGTTTGCAAGGTATCCTTAGGAAAAATATTTCACATTAATGTAACTGGAAAGCCAGTTTAGTCTAGTGCAGTGGTGGCAAATTATGGCATGCGTGCCAGAGGTGGCAACCAGAGCCCTCTCTGTGGGCATGCACTCCATCACCCCAACTCTGTTTTGGTTCTCTACCGCGCATGTGCGGGGCATACATGCACATGCGCCCACACCTTGCAGCTTGGGCAGGGTGCAGGCACATGCGTGGGGTGCACGCACATTGGGTTCGCCATCACTGGTCTAGTGGTTAAGGCAGAGGGGGTATTCAGCAGATTCTGACTAGTTCTGGAGAACTGGTAGTGGAAATTTTGAGTATTTTGGAGAACCAGTAAATACCACCTCTGACTAGCCCCGCTCCCATCTATTCTCTACCTCCTGAGTCCCAGCTGATCAGGAGGAAATGAAGTTTTTACAATATCCTTCCCCTGCCATGCCCACCAAGCCATGCCATGCCATGCCCACCAAACCACGCCCACAGAACCGGTTGTAAAAATGTTTGAATCCCATCACTGGGTTAAGGCACTATAAACCAGGCTAGAAACCAGGAAAGTGTGACTTCAGCTAGATCATGTTTATCATCAAATAGTTTCAATCATTTACTCACAATCCAAAGATTTAGGAAACAAGCCTGCCTGCCTGCCAGCCTGTCTGTCTATTTATTAAATTTGTTTGCCATCCATTAACAAAAATCAAACCCAGCACTTGTGGGAAAATGCTACGAAGAAGTAGAATAGCAAATGTAACTATTTGCAAACAGACAATTAATTGCACAAAACATAATCTCACTTGAAATAAATTCTCAATTGCATTCCATTTCCAATCTCCATCTTTCTTCTTTTCTTCAGTTGCTAGATTTAGTTTCTATTAACATGTGGATCTTTTAGTTCCTGTGAATTGGTATATAGGACATTGCACTTAATGAGATTTATAATTCATTCCAACCATATCAACATGTTTAATTATGCCTAGTATTTAATCTCCACTACACCACTTAAATCACAAAGTCTAAAATTAAACCTCCTAGAGTCTAATCTAATAATAAACTCCTATGACATTTGGTGGAAAAATTAAATCTGATTAATTGCACAGTATTGCCATCGGTTTAAAACAAACCCTAAAGAAGATTTTGAAACTGTTTCAAATGTTTGACTTAAAAAAAAAAGATGCACAAACACTTCTTCAGGTGCCTGTGTTTTATTTTATCAGATTCTTCCTTTATGGGAACAAGCTAGCCATACATATCAAGCAAACAGAAGCTCCAACCTACAATTAGTGAAAATTGCCTAATGATGAGAACCACTGGCTTCACTGATGCTCTTTATGGAAATAGCACTTAACCAACTCAGTGGCAATTACCAACACATGAAAGCAAAGATTAGTGCTGAAGCTGAAACAAATACAGCTTTCTACCCTGAGTCCTGAAAGCATTTCACCAATGTGCTGTTTGCTTAATTTGTAAGTGTGCATCAACTTGTTCATATACAGATTTTATTTTTCTGGAATTATATTGATATTTGTATGTTACCAGCTTTTAGGATGTGATCATTTTCAAGGAGCGAATAATTGGCAGCAATCCTAATATTAAAATCAAATCAAAAATCAATATTCAGGAGGAAGGTTAAACAATGTGATGGGAACTAGTGCCAGATTTGGACAAATTTGTGAAAATTCTTTCATTCTGGTACAGCATTTGTGGATCATCAGGCAGAATATGTGATCTTAGATTAATTGTTCATACTCTCTTCCTTTGATGGAACCTTCCCCAAACAAATTTTATTCTATTGTGCTTAAATTCCCTAATCACAGCCAGCATGATTAATGGGAGTTTTAGTTGTGAATAATGAAAACTGTGGTTGATCACATCTGAAACACCCTTGGGAAAGGCTGGTCTTGCAGTATAAAGGCGTCCAAGAGAGAATAGTCTATTTTTGGGCATTTTCTATGTAAGATTCCTGAACATTTCTTTTAATGATTAAATTCTTCTACTTCATCTTGAAATATGTCCTAGGTTGCCAACTGAATCCTGTAGCTGCCTATGAGGTTAGGCAAAGACAAAGACATGTCTCTCCAAACATATCCTATGTAGGATGGTAGAAGTTGGATATTTGGAGTGCACCCCACTGATCCATGGACATGCATGTGATCAAAGGACCATGTCCATAGAAGTAAGAGTCCTATGAATTCAGTCACACTGAATTGTTGCCTGGCCATGTCTGGCATCAATCCAAACATGGTTACATGGCATGCCAGAATGTGGAAAATACAAGTTGGCCTTCATCACAGAAGACATACAATTATTTTAGAGAGATTATAGGAAAAGGTATATGAGTAGTATCATAAAATAATCACATGTTTCTTTCATTTTACTTTTCTATCTGAAAAATGTTATTAATCTTTGAAACAACATTTAAAAGAATCTGATGACCAGAGGTAATCAGTAATGTATGAATTCATACAGAAAAGATAAAATCCCTTTTCAAAATGTTTCTAGCATACTGTTATCAATCTAAATCATTGCTATAAAGATTACCTTTGGAATCTGATATACTCTGGTACGCTTTAAGCCTAGTTTAGTCAAAGGTAATGAACAATGACAGCTTTGAAATTCTGTTGTGAAGTTCATTGAAAATCTGATAAAATAAAATAAAATAAAAGAGAAAGAAAAGTGAATCTTTCATCAAGGAGCCTAAAATGAGGATTCTGCTTCATCTGGGTGAGAGTAGATAACTTTGATCAGCACAGATGAAAAGCTGTTAAATCCCCATTGACCTACCAAGTTTCCCAATTCTGTATTTTGCTTCCTAAACTAGACATCACTTTCAACCATGATTCATCTAGGCAGTAATTAATTAAAAGATCAAAGGTATACAAAATTTTTATTATTAGCAAATTTAAAGATTAGCACTTCCTCAATAGTCCAGAGGAGTTATTTTTATTTATTTATAAATACATTCTTTTCTCTGTGTTAGCACTAGGAAGGCAATAGTCTTGATTTAGAGAATTTCCTGTAATACATAATGAAAAATTACGTATAAAAATGATAGAGCTGTCTTTATTCTGTTAACGATGGAGGGATTAGGTATGTATATTAAAATACAACCTGGTTAGAAATCAAGGTTGTATTTTAGAAAGTCAGAAAGACGCCATAGACCAAATGGTGATTTTCTCGCCCAAACCCCCAAAAGATAGCACATAGCAATACTGAAACACAAGACAGAGCTATATAACCATACAATCTTGTATGTAGGGAGGTTTTAATGAGGAATTCCTTTATCAAAGTAATTAGCTAAATATCAATTAAGCTATAAAAAAAGGAATGTATTGGGAAAAGGGAAATACAAGTAAAATAAGGGAAGGCAGCAATCACAAACACAGAACCACACATAAAATAATAATTATTCTAGTGATGATATTTACTTACAGCTATAGAATAAAATGACATCGAATGACAAAATGACAAAAATGAAAAATACAAAACAGTATAACAGTATGAAAAGAAACTAAAAAGGAAAGGAAAGAAGTAAACAAAATAAACATCTCAACATATACAGTATAAAGCAAAGTATGTGTATTACAATAGATATATGATGGTGACTTTTAAAAAAAAAAAAATCTTGTAGAATTAAACTGAGCTATCTTTCCATTTAATCAGCAGAAAGCCAACTCAAAATACTGGAAGTAACCCCATTTCTTCAACCCAGGATTTTAAGTCTAGAGTGGTACTTTCTTCTCAACAACCACAACCATTTTTGCTATGTTCTGAATTCATAAATCCAAAGTTACACAAGAACAACAAATATCAATTTATTTATTTTTTATTTTATTTAACTTTTATACCGCCCTTCTCCTTTGGGGGGACTCAGGGCGGTTCACAGTCAGGTTAAAACACACAAATTACAAAAATTAAAAATGTTTAAAAGAATTAAATCGGACTGTTCCCTGTTAAAAACAATTTAAAAACCCGTTTAAAATCCAAAACCCCAATTAAGCTAAAACCCCATTTATTTAAACCCAAGCGAGGAGGTGGTGAAATTTTGACCTTGTCAATGAACCTGGCAGATTTCCCCTTTTCAGGGAGGTATGCATTGAATTTCTCTTTGTTATTGGACAAGAACAAACTCTTTACCCGTAAGATAGAAGAAACCCATTTATAAATCTTATAGCAGTAAAGAAATCCTTGAAATGTATACATTCAAATATATTGAAGAACATGTTATTTTTTTTAAGTCTTCGCAAATAACTAGGTCAAAATTAATAAATCAGAATGCTGAGCACATAACTAATTAAGGGGACAGAAAGTGAAAATAACTGCATATCAGCTGTATCCAGTATTTACTGTATCTAGAACATAGTTGCTTTAAATTGAATTCCCCCTCCCCCATAAAAAGTTGGAGCAAGCAACTTTACTGCTGGAGTTGGGGAAAACAAGTGGCAGAATTATGACAGATCTGTAATGTAGATAAGCATTTTACATTCCTCCTATGGTGAAAAGGCTGTCTAAACTAGAAAAGCATATACAGTATAAAGTTCAATTCATATTTACTTGGAAGTATGTACTGTGAATTTAATACCACCTATTAATTTTTTAGTCATCAGTAATGATTGCACTTTTAAAATTTAACAAGAAGAAAATTGGCTCTGCTTTCCTGAGAACCACATTTGAATAAAAACAGTTTCAACTCAATTTAAAGACTTAACACTTACACACTTTGCAAAAAGGTGTGATGAATTTCAATGTTCTGTGAGAGCACAGCATTGACACCTCAAAAATCTAGGATCTCCAAGTTCTACTGTAAGGCCTGAATAAGCATATACGGTGTTCTGCTTTTTATTTCGGAATACACATTCAAAATTATCTTCCTCTTTCATAGTGGTTGAATATACATGAAAGTGCAGAGCTTTAAATCCAATGAAGGTAGCCTTTAAATTGAAAAATACCTGACAGGCTATATATATTGTGGCAATAGCTTCATTCAATGTATCAACAACAGAAGACACCAAGAAATGAACTTCCATGAATCTTACTAGAGCTTCTTAACAAGACTTTAAGAGGCCAAAGATACTCCATTTCAGATGGTCCACTTTGTAAGGACCTTAATGAATACTCTGAAATCCTAAATTGTAACCAGACTGCAATTGCTCTAAAGAGACTGATTTATACTTATTTGAAATTCCACATGTGGTTGCTTTCTTTTTTTCTTTAGGTGTACTTCTACAACTGATATCATTAATTCTTAGACTATGCTCATTTGCTAAGACTAGGTTGATTTATACTTAACTGCCAACAATAGAACTCAGATTTATAGTAAAACTAGAGTGGGTCCTAATTCCTAAACAACCAACACATGCCAATCCCTGCCCTATATGGCTCAAGGAAGGAGTAGTAGTTTGTAGTAGCAGACAACTGTTGTAAAGAAAGAGTCCTTCACTATAAGAATTCAGACACTTGCATAACATAGCATAATGTTCAATAACATTAATGAAATACATACTTTCTATGCATTACAAAATAATTCATTTATTAATTTAATGTGTACGCCAACCATATATTTTTAAGTAGGGCTACTAGATCTGGGATGCAAAAATCTTGATTACTAATGGGAACAAAGTAACAAAGCAAAGCTTTGCTCCCATCTACTAAACATCTGGGTTTTTACAGCTGATATCTGGTTTACTTTCTATGTTTTGTCCTGAAATTTCATTTACAGTTTTAAGATTCTTCTGATAATGCCTATCTTAGTCTCTGTTTTTAACTTATTAAATGATCATTTTTGTATAGTATTTAATTTATATGTCTTTTAATTTTTTTAACTTGAATGTCAATCTGGCAATTACCAAAAATATTTTGGCAAATATAAATGTATGAAATTATGTAACAATATTGAGTAGCTGTCCTAATCCATACAGATTCATTCTGAAAGGAGGAAACAAATGTTATTGTTTTAGATGCTACATTGTTTAGTTTTGGTTTACAGAGAAACAAATGTCACAGAGGATGCAACAGATGAAAAATTATCAGTAACACATTTATGATCTAGAATCATAATTCTGCATTTCTGATTCCAGCTAAAAATAAAGGGTATCACCTTTTGAATGATCTGTAGATACTCTGCCAATATTTGAGTTAAATATTGATGTGAACAATTCAAATCTGAATTTGAATTGATAATCTATGAAACATGTTGTTTTTGGACTTTTAAGTTAGCAATTATTGTGTCACTGATCAAGACAAAGTGACCAAATTTCACTTCCTATAGAGCCTGTTGGTCTAGAAGAATAGGATCCCAGAAGTCATATCTATTTTGCTTGATTTTTCAGCAGAGGTGAGCCTGACCTTGGCAAGCAGACTACAAAACAATCCCTTACCATGCTTCACTATCTCTCAGACATTACTGAAATGAGGTTATAGTTCTCCTTCTAAAGCCTAATGTACTTTGTAGGCATTCATGTAGGTAACCTTTTTATTTCCATTTTTTTATAGAATAATTAGGGACAAAGGTTTGTGCTTCACATAAGATATTCATTGCAGTGCAATCATGCAAAGATATTTCAGGTCCAACCGTCTCTGCTGTTCTGCTTACTGCTAGATCCTATCTCCCCTTGTTCCATGCTGTTGTTTCCTTAATCACAGACTGGATTCACATACTATGTTATACAATAATAGTTTGCCAATTAGAATTGCTTATAAACATTATACTGTATACTAAATCAAAACCAAACAAACCACTGGTTTGACTATACATATCCAGCCTACCATGTGTCATGGGAAAGAACTAACAGTGACATGAGTGCAAGTCATGTGAATACAATAAAGGTAACCATGCAACTAAAATAATGCCCTCTTGGCATAATTAAGTCACAAATAAATGGGAGCATTGTTGCTGTTTACATTAAACTAATATGAAACCATGACACCGAAATACACTCTAAATATTAGCCAAGCACTGATACATTCTTCTACCAGGCTGAAAGATTAGAAAAAGATAATACTTTTGGGGGGGAAATGCATCAATTGTGAAAGTTAGAGAACTGCAGAGGAAGAATTATGTGTACCAGTGATTAAATATTTAATATAAAGATTAAATAGAATTATGGAATATCTTGATTGGATAATGTTTTCTGATGGTTCAGATATTGAAAGCCATTTCTGAGCAACTAAGTGACTAAAATGAAGGTAATGAAAGGTTTCTTAATTCTTCTCTGTAGCTATGCTAGGACATAGCACAGCTTAAGCACCTAACTTGATCAAGAAGTGACAAAACTTTTTATGACAGCTGAGTCATTGTAGTGATCAAAGTAAAAAGCACCCGAGATAACTCTGGCAACCCAAATAATTTAGGTCACTTACATGTTTATCAAGCTATGGAAGAGATGGTGTGTATAATGATGTTAAAAATATTCCCTCATTATTCTATTGCCAACTGCAATTTATTAAAGTAAGATAGCTGTTTTGTGAAACAGAAAGGAATAAAAGTTGATTCATTCAAGCAGATATAACAAATGCAATTCTGCAAGGGTTACTGAAAATGAATCCTTCTTGACTGCTTTTAGAATGTATCTAGTCAGAGTATTTGGAGATACAAATATCAGTTCCTTACTGTTGGGGGGAAAAGAGCCAGCTGTTAATATATGAGTAGCAAGAACCAAGAAGCAACCAAACAAGACAATGAAGCAGATAACAATTTACACTCCCTAATGACAGATCAGCTCTTAGCAAGACAGAGTTCAAGTAAACACAATATGCATTCTGAGTATTCAGCTGCTATCTCTGAACAAGAATTGATTAGCTGTTTTAGTAACCTGTCATATGAAGAACAAATACTGTTGTGGAGCTGAGGTGTCAACCAAACCAATACTCCTATTCCCAAGAGGCTCCAAACTACGCAAATTGGCATAGTTATTTTGAATTTCAATCAATACCACAAAGCAAATTATCAAAGAGATGAAGCAACTCATGATGAAATTGAATTGATAAAGGAATTGGCAGTTAGCAAATGATACTTGGACTTCTACAAGTCTTTATATTTGGTATTGTCTCCCTCTGGTAAAATAACTTGATGAGTGCTCCTATTTGCTTATACCGTGTT
>JANHFK010006819.1:171418-181668 GCA_036250565.1 Sibynophis collaris
GGAGCCTTTAGGTGCTCCCAGAATCCCCCGCGCGGCCGCATTCTGAACCATCTGTAGCCTCCGGATCGACCCCAAGGGCAGCCCCACGTAGAGAATTTCAGGCAGAACAACAAGGTGCACAGGCCAGACCGTGGAATATGTGCTGTCCTTTGTGGGATGGAATGGGGTGGGAAGTGAATGGCTTAGAAAGATGCTGCACTATGGAAAGAGGAAACATGTTCCAGAAATGGTTAAGCATAAAATAACTGTCTGAAACTGCCAAAATGAAATAGTCACTATAAGGCATTGAGAGAGTGAAAGAGAACATAACATTATTAACGACATGTCAACCTATGTAGAAAATTCAACAGGGGTATGTGATGTGAGAGTTGAGGCTAATTGCCCCCAGCCTGCCTTGTTCTTTGAGATTTTTGATTGCATTGTTGGCTACAAAGACTTGATTTGATTATGGAAACATTTCATACCAAAAATTCAAAGTATATTTCCAATTTGCAAAAGAAGGACGGAAGAAAGGGAGGGAGCTGTAACATCTGTATGTTTTTAAATCTCTCACTGATCAAAACTATCACTACTCTTGAATTACATGCAACATTAAGAAATGTCAGGTCTTTCAGTTGCCCTTTTAAAAGTTTGAAAACAATGAAAAGCAGTTGCCTCCTTCGGAATGCATATAGAGTCAGCTTTGTAGACCAAAAGGGTAACGTGATGGCTCGGTGATTAAGATGCTAGGGTTGTCGGCTGGAAAGTTGACAGCCCGGGTTTGAGACCTGAGTGTTGCTCAACAGGGTGAATGCCTGTCTTTGCCTAGCTCCTGTCCACCTAGCAGTTTGAAAGCATGCAAATGTGAATAAATAAATGGGTACCATTTCAGTGGGGAGGAAATCAAGACTTCATGCTGGCCACATGACTACGGAAATGTCTTTAAGACAGTGCTGACTCAGTAGCCTTGAAATGGAGATGAACACCACCTTCTATAGTCAGCAACAACTAGCAGAGTAAAAACCCAAAGGTATTCCTTTCTTTTGTACACCAAAGACAACTGAACGGGGCTATGAACAATACTATTATTGTAGGTCCCAACTTGGATATTATATCCATTCAGTATGTAGTTTTTATTTTTTTTCAGGCCACAGGACGACTTAGACAGTTTGTCTTTCTTTCTTTTTTTTTTTTGCCTTATCTGATATCATGTTTTAATAAATTCTTTTATTTATCTTTTTTTGAAGGATTATGAGTCTATTGTGAAATTGGTAGAGGCATTAGAAAAACTTCCAACCTTTGACTTGGCTTTGCATCATCATGTGAAATTTCATTATGCATTTGCACTGAATAGGTAAGAACTTTCCTTTCTCTTGAAACTACAGTGTTTGATAGCAGTTTGTCCACAACCAAAATATCCTTCCATTTTTTCTTAAAAAAAATAAATAAAATACTTCCGGCATTTTTTCATCCTGTGTCTCTTGCTTTTACAATAGGTAGATTTGACTTTCCATGTTGACTTTGGCTTTCTATCACCATTAGATTTATTTTCTGCAGTTTGAGCACAGCAAAAGTCTGAAGAGACCAATGTTGATTGAATGGTCCGTGAAAAAAACTCAAAAACATAGCACACAAATTAACACTGCTTGGCCTAGAAAAGAAGCAGGCACAAGTGGAGCTGCAAACAAAATGATACGGATGTGCATGATTCTATTATTAGCTGCTCAACTATGATAGTGGGACATAATCTAAAAATGAGGGAGAAGGGCAAGAATGATTAAGCATCATTTTGCCAGATCCCTCTTATACATCGATGTTTCAGTAGTACAGTATAGTACAATATTGAGAGCTGTCGATTCACCTTTGGGATTCTTTAGACAACTGGTTCTTATTTGGGATTTTATCTCCAGCAATTTCTGTCTGATCTCTAAGATAGCACAGAGTGGCGGCACTACCAGTCTCATCAGTGAAACCAATTATTGGAAGTATTCCTTCTCTATTGTGGAGTCTGCTCTCTGGAACAGCATCCTACCCCTCCCCCATCAAACTTCACACTCTTAGTGTGAATTCCTAAGTTTTTGAAAAAGTGACTTTGTTTCTCGGATTAGATTGTTTCTTGAATTTATGTAAATTTTCTTTTATAATGTAACAGGTGATTTTCCCCCCCCCCTCAGGAATATATACCCTTTTCTTGAACTCTCCTCAGTTCTCATCTCTCTTTAATCATATCAGCCATCGAGAGTCATTTGAGAGTCAGGCAATTTAAATAAATGAAGTGAGATTCCTATAAAACATTTCTCTAGAAAGTGCAAAAGAAATTGTTTTCAAACGGACCGTGTAAATATCAGTCAAATATCTTCTCCACAGTCAGACATATTGCATCATTCTTGACATGCGAAGTGCTAATGTGTTAGGACTATTGCTATGGAATATTCAAATGTTGTTGTTGTTGTTTTAAATAAAACAGACGAAATCAACCTGGTGACAGGCAGAAAGCTCTAGATATCATGATACCTCTAGTGGAGCAAGAGAGCCAAGTTGCTTCTGATATGTACTGTCTTGTGGGGCGAATCTATAAAGACATGTTCTTGGATTCTGGGTTTACAGACACTGAAAGTCGAGATCAAGGAGCTTTGTGGTAAGTACCACTTTACCGCGTGTCTGTATGAGTTTACTTTTTGATGTTAACGCTGAATGTTTACTCTTCAAATGCATTTCTGAAGCAATCTTATGTGTGGATTAATTAATATAGGTAGTCCTCAACTTACAACCACAATTGAACCCAAATGTTGCTAAGCGAGACAGTTAAGTGAATTTTGACCACTTGACCATTTTATGACCTTGCGTGCCACAGTTGTTCAGTCACTGCTGTTAAGTTAGTAGCACAGTTCTTAAGTGAATCTGGTTTCCCCATTGACTTTGCTTGTCAGGAGGTCGCAAAAGATGGTCACATGACCCTGGGACACTGCAACTGTCATATATATGAGGCAGTTGCCAAGTGTCTGAATTTTGATTGCATGACCCATGGAGATGTTGCAACGGTCATAAGTGTGAAAAACGGTCATGTAACTTTTTTCAGTGCCGCTCTAACTTTGAATGGTCACTAAACAAATGGTTGTAAATAAAGGATTACGTTATAAGTAAAATAAATAAATTTTACTTATAATGAATAAATTTTACTTATAACGAACAAGTAAAATTTAGTCAGATTGGATAGTTTTCAGATATTTTAAGTAATATATCTGTGTGAGTTGCATTATTCTTTAACATCTATACATATGACTGATTATCTATCATTAATTAAATCAGCAAATTTCAGAGATAATTCAGTTTTTGATGATTTATTTCATTTTCCATTTTACTCACTTTTGTCTGTGGAGAAAACTTAATGGCCCCTATACAGTCTATAGAAATGATATAATGTACAGTACTATGCAAACCTGAGTTCATTGTATCTTAATCACAACCGTTGGGCAAGCACTAATTTCAGAACAGATTAGACAGGTAGATTTTCCATGATTGTAACATACTTTTGGAACTATGATATCTACCCTTGATATCACTTCCATGTCCTAGAAGAGTCTGTTTTCCATCATTTCCTAGGAAATTGTTCTGTTTGGTTTATTATTCTATTTAACATTTTATTTGATTGCTTTGAAGACATTGAAAGATATCGTGCTTAAAAAATTAAAAATATCTCTGGAATGTTTCAAAACAATTCCTGATCACAGTTGACTGTACATTTTTAAATGAAAAGCTATTGAATGTTGGCAAAGATGAGAAACTATAGCAATTAAAAAAAAATCTTACCATTCACTTTAGAGAATTTCAGCTTTATGCAAAAATGGAGGGTTTTTTTCATAACTCCTCACCAGTATTTCCTTATATTCTGCTAATCAAATAGAAGGTGTGGTCACCCTACCATCTACATTACAAAGACTCATTTCATAATCAGGTCTAGACTGCACACCTGTTTGAAATCAGTGATTTTTTTTTTTACGCCATCGCAATTCTATCTTCATCGCACGCAAAAATATAAAATTGTTTTGAAAGGCCCACTGAAGCATAATCCAAATCCCTGCAGCTTATCTTTCTGTCTTTTCTTGTGATCTGCTTGTTTTTACATGGAGAACTAGAGTGAATGCTGCTAGGCGATAGGATTTCGGTTAATATCGACATTGAGATAAGAGGTTAATTATTAGCTGTCAGATTTTTCCTGTGGCTTTTTATGCTGACTTCATAAACTGGGGGAAAGGATTATTGTCAGGAGACTGACCAACAAGCCCGGCAGAAGTTAAATTGGTATGAGGGCAAGTTCAATGCTTGCAGACAGCAGAATTTGTCTGATGCCAACTTCCAAGCCAGCAAATTATAATAGATGGAAAAAGAGCAGAAAAAGGAGACCAGGTACTAGAAACTTAAGAGATAAAACATTTTTCCACTAACAAATCAATAGCAGATTATTTTGGACTGTTGTTGCACATGTTCAGGGCAGTAAGAATGCCAAGGACAGTCATGATGTTGGATTAAAGTGGTTTTGGATAGTGTATATATTTACATCAATTCCTTTCCCATGGTCCATATCAGCTATGCAACTAGTGCTCCAAATCAATGTGAAATTATAAAAGAGTGGCAAAAGTTACTGATTACCTATCATTGCTTGATCTTTTGGCTGATGCCCGTGACCTCTCCATTTGAACAGCAAAACTGGATACAGCAGCTGCCGCAACAGAAAAAGGACCAAATCGTTGAACATTTGTCACTGCTCTGAGCAATTCATGCCCATATTGGCTGAGTAGACGCAGCAAATGATCCTTGGAAAGAACGAATCAGTGCCGTGTTGCCTTCTTCTTCTGTAGTTATATCAGGCCAAGCCATCATTCGTTACACTTATTTAATAAGAAACCGTGACTAGTTTCCTTCCTAAGCTGCAAACCATGGTTCAGAATCACAGTGACAGTATTCACATGACACTATAATCCATAACCAAACGAGCAACGTTACAATTAGCATTCAATATGCTAATGTGAATATGGTGTAAAATTAACCTGCTATGCCACCTATTTATTTCAGATTTATATTTTCATGTCAGATGGGGAAAAGGATACCCATCGTCATAACTGGCAAGCAATATTTTAGTGGGAAAGGACTATTCTTCCAAAGGAAAATAGACATAGAGTATTTCACTGCCATTTCTCCTGTGGGTTTGACTGTGGTAGTGCAACCACCCTGATTTTTGATACCAGCTCTGAATTGACAAAGGCCGGGGTTGTCTTTCTGCCTGGACTTTGCTTTTTTCCCCCACCCCTTGTGATGTTTTAAAAACTTGTGACTCTCATGAGCATTTGAACGGGGTTAAAAATTAGCAGAAAGAATAGCATTTTCTCTGAAAGGTTTTTTGTTTAAAAAAAGGGCTGAGGGTGATATTGGATGTCTTGAATCATTGGCACTCTTTTTGCTTTTCTTTGCCTTTTTTTAAACATTAGTTTAGGAAAATGTAGTCAGTCAACCATAGTCAACAGTTGCTGACTAACTGTTGACTTGTAATTATTTTGTGTGATAAAGAGTTCTGGAAAATGCCCAAATCTTACCGTAGTTGTTTAAATGCAAACAACTCAGGCCCAAAATATTTCTCCTGATAGCTAGCACTGCAGCAAAGCTCCTTTCCCCCAGTTATGCAAGCTATCCATTTGGCAGCTCTAGCTATTTCTTTCTTAGCACATTCAGTTTTGTACTCAAGGAGCAAGAGAAAGTCTTTCAGTCCTCAGCTGGTTACATTCTAGAAGAGATACCTTACTTGCAAAAGATCTCTTTAAGATCTCTGTCCTAGCAATAATAGTACTAATTGGGCTCGAGAGATTATGTTAATTTTTAGAATGACGATGGAGGTAGTCCCCTTTTTCACTGGATTCCTAGCCATTGCCTTTAACCTGGTCTTGTAGCATTTGGAAAGGATATAGAAAGAAAATGATAGGCATGCCTTCCAGAGGTGGTATTCAGCCGGTTCGTACCAGTTCAGGCGAACTGGTAGCAGCAACTGCACAATGACATCATATTTAGCTACGTTTTTGAGGCCAGGCATATGCGCGGAAGGTGCACGTGCGAGCAAAGCCGGGTGCATGTGTGGAAGGTACAAACCAGTGGTAAGAATAGGTAAGGCTTATGCCTTCCCTGTGTAGTTTATCTTCCATACAGCACTGGTCCATCCCTGTCCTCCTACATTGCTTTTACGTCTGTTACAGTTAGAGAGCAGTATATCTGGCAAATACATACAGTATTCTTCCAATTTCTGCTTCGTTTACTACACATATTGGTGTACCAGTCATTTTTTTAAATAAACAGAGAATCCTCCTTACTACAATGAATTCTGTAATAAATGAATGCTTTTAAAATATTCAGGACTGTATCTGATGGGTAACCAAATGACGAAGAGACTTTAGTGGAGAGACGAAGTGGCAAAAACCAACTTCCTATCCCTTTCTTAAATGGAGAACTCTCTTTCAGTGAGTCTTCCTTTATATCAAGGAAAGCAATTATCTTAATCATCTGATGATCTTAATGCCGAAGTAGCCTCCTCTCAGAAGAAGAAATGCTGTCCCTTCTCCTTATAGTTGACAGAATTCTCATTTGCGGTTACCAAATAAAGCAGCAGGAATGACGGATAAAGCAGGAATAAATTATAATGTGTCTGTCAAACAATCATTTCACCTCAACTCCAATTAAAATAGGGACAATGAAATTGGGCTATTGTCATCTAAGTAATCTTTAATAAACCAACAGCAATAAAATCAATGCAGTGACTATTCAGTACTGGAGCAAAAGCTTTGCATGTTCAAAGTCCAAAATGGCTAGGAAAGACCCACCATTTTGGGTCTTTCAGCCTCCATCAGCATTTGCCAATCAGACTTTTAGCTTGACTAAAAGTTTAAATTTCATGTTCTTGGATACTTCTGGATGGGCAGTTCTGTGTAACATAATTAATATTCATCGTACAGCACTTACTCAACAGGAGTAAGTCTGCAGAATGAGTTAGAGCATGTGATGTTAATTCTGTCATTTATAACTTTTGATGAATAAAGCTGTTAATAATTACTGGTTGTGATGGCTAAATATGATTTCCATGATTACAGGCAGCAGTTGGAAAATAGTAGTAAAAGAGGACTGTTGTCTAATTATGAATTTATAATCAAAAAATCAAATCAAACAATATGGGGGAGGAAGCTGACTTTTCTACATGCCTACACTGGTACTACTATTAAAATGCATATACGCCAATGAATTGAGTACTGTATTCCTGACTAATTTGTTTAGGCCTTTTCTTATAGCCAGTATATTGCATTACCTTCTACAATTATTTCTATAGATTCATACAATAAGAATAATCTGCTTTAAGTAGTGTATAGTGTGTGGGTTAAAATCGTATTTCTAATATAAATGTCAATAAACTTTAATGTTGAAAACATATATATTTAGTTTTCACTGCAGAATAACAAAGCTGTTGCGAAGTTATGTAGTTTTCATAATTGAAAAAAAACACAGAAGAAAGAAAAGAGAGGAGAAAGGATGTATGTGTTTGGGCTCCTAAAATGACCATGAGTTGGAATATAACAGAGGATGTTATGCTTGGATGAGTTAGTTGAGTTGTATTAAAGTGATTGTGGTAATCATTTAAGAATGTCCCAAATTGCCTCTTAATGAATTACTTTTTAAAGTAATGTTTTCTCTTTTAGGTTCAAGAAGGCATTTGAGTCAGAACCATCATTACAGTCAGGAATTAATTATGCAGTTCTCCTCTTGGCTGCTGGGCATCAGTTTGATACCTCTTTTGAATTACGGAAAGTTGGTAATTATAGCTTACTGATTCACAAGCAAATCAAATTCAGTGACAAGATATTTACCACCTTTGGTTTTACGGGAAGCAATCTCATGTTTGAAGTCACAGTTTCTTCTTTCTTAGCTTTAGTATATTCTATGTGAACAGCAAGAAGTGTATCTTGTTATAAATGTAGAATCTGTAGTAATTAGCTGCCTACTATAAAATTTCCATTTTTCCAGCAACGTTAAGCTATTGGGTTAATACAAGGTATTATTAAGCTAATACAGGTAGTCCTCAACTTTGAACCACAGTTTAGCCCAAAATTTCTGTTCCTAAGCAAGACAAGATTAAGTGAGTTTTGTCCCATTTCACAACCTTTCTTGCCACAATTGTTAAATGAATCACTGCAGTTATGTTAGTAACATGATTGTTAAATGAATGTGGCTTCCCTATTGGCTTTGCTTGTCAGAAGGTTACGAAACTTGATCACATGATGCCAGGACATTAGGACACTGCCACGGTCATAAATATGAGCCAGTTGCCAAACATCCGAATTTTGATCCAGTGACCGTGATGACACTGCAATGGTTGTAAGTGTGAAAAATGCTCATACGTCACTTTTTTCTGTGCCATTGCAACATCACTGAATGGTAGCAAGTCGAGAATTATCTGTATAGCAGGCCAATTTTATAATTACTGAGAAACAGAAAAATCTCAATTCAATTTTATAGACTTCCCACTGAAATCTTGATGAAAGAAATGAAGGTTGCTTCATAGCAATAATTTTGTGACTTCTGTTGACAACACATCCTTTTTATCAGTTTCTGCTAGGCCCCCTTAAATCTCATTATTTTGTTTTTGACCTTATCTCTGAGGTTAGTAAAAGTTGTACAGAAATGAAGAGGGAGTCATAAATGTATGAAAACAATGATATCCTGAAATTAGGCAGTGGCTCAGTTTTTAAATTTGTAGTACTGCAGTGAGTAACAACTTCTGCTGAGGTTTATTAAACCTATTAAATTTGAAAGGCGTATGTCTATATTCCTCAGCCTGACAGTTTCTGCATGGTTGGGGTTCTAGGTTCCAGGATTCCCACCATTATAGCTAAAATACAATTTTAATTTCTTCAGGAGTTAAAATAAGCAGCCTACTTGGGAAGAAAGGAAACTTGGAGAAATTGCAAAGTTATTGGGAAGTAGGCTTTTTCCTGGGAGCCAGCGTCTTGGCAAATGATCACACAAGAGTGATCCATGCCTCAGAAAAGCTATTCAAGTTGAAGACACCAGCATGGTAAGCAATACTTTTCTGTGCCATTAATATACATTTAATTTTCAGATTAAATGACATTGCATTCTAAAAACATTGGTAACTCTACAAAATAAATCATTTTGTACGCCACATTGACACCTGAGGATGAAAGTACAGAGCACATGAAATGTGTATTTCCAGGTATCCTTCTGCTTCTGTTTTTCCTGAATACATGAAATGTGTATTTCCAGGTATCCTTCTGCTTCTGTTTTTCCTGAGTAAGCACTTGAGTTTTGATTCTGGATTCAAACTGTGAAATTCAGAAAGAAAGAAAAAAAATCAATGTTACTTACATCCAGTTCAACAGAATTTGTTCTCAACTTGAGTAAAAATGCTATAAATAATTTTGACGAACTTTCAGCCCATGTGTGCAATATGGGTGCAATATTCAGCAGGCCTAGAAAGGGTCTGGGTCCATTTCCTTCTCTCCCCTTATACTTAATGTTTTATCATTCTAGTTTTAAATCAATAAGAGAGCAATGAAGAGTTCACACAAGTGGTTATTTTACAGGGTGTAGCCTCTGCTTGATGTTCTGCTCAAGGCTAGTTTGTTGGATCAATGAGAGATTTTGGTATAGTATTTACTTTTTAAAAGACACCAAGCAATAAGATAGCAAGCAGATCTGAAACAATGGTTCTTTAGCTGACTTCCAGCAAAAACTATGTCAGACATTTTGCTTGGGTTTCAAGATGAGAAAAATGGATTGTAGTTGCTAGGCAACTATAATTCCCTGAGTCAATTTGAGTTGAAACAGTGATGGGGAGTGATTGAAACCAGATCCAGAGAAGAGATAAGAGAATTATCTTATGTTCTATTTCCATCTTTATTTATCCATACAGGCCTTTGTGCTTATTCAGGCTTCAGTTCAGTGAGGCATATTTCCATTTATGATGCACTCACCTTTCTGGAAGTAAAATAATTCTTAGAAGTAACGACTAATGCAGAAGTATTTTCTCGACTGAAAAAAAGGAAGCACACTTATTAGGTTTAAGAATGGGAGAAAAATATGTTTCCTTCTGTCTGTAAAATAGTAGGGAATCTATCCAGGGCAGTGTGATTTATATTATCCTAAGCACAATGGAAGGTGGAAGCTATTAAAAAAAAAACATAATGGAGTACCAAATTGGGGGGGGGGGGGAGAGAGGC
>JANHFK010006819.1:200599-218596 GCA_036250565.1 Sibynophis collaris
GGAGGAGCTGCTCTGGTTCCAGCTTTGTGTTCCTGTGCGTGGGCTGGATTAATTGCTCTCGGCCATTTTCGGCCTAGGAGCCATAGCTTAAGGATGAGTGCAATATAAAAAAGTGCAAAAATACAAAAATTTCTCCAAGGACCACCAAAATTTTCCCAGGGACCACCAGTTGGTGACCACTGGTTTAGATGATGCAGGGAAAACTAGTTTAACTTCAAACTAGGCTAGGTCTGTTAAATCTAGACTAATTTAATTAAAATAAAATAAAATAAAATAAAAAACTCAGTTTTTTAAATCATACCAAATTCAGTCGTCTCTCTCTCTCATGTCTAGTTTGTAATGTGAATAGGGCCAGAATTTCATACTATAGAAAGTTGTATGTATATAACTGCAAAACTTCAAGCTTTATAATCTCTGAGGCAGTTCCACTGGTGCCTAAAATTTGTGAAAATAACAGTCAGGTACTCATGAATCTTGATAATGAGTTGTAAAACCATGCAGTGGCAGCTGGCCATTTTAATAGTTGTATTTCAATATCTGGAGAAACCAAGATAGGGAAAACTGACTAATATGATAGCTAAATGGAAATAACAAAACTTAAATGCTGGTGTATTTAGAATTGACTCAGAATCTTAACTTTGCTAGAAAAGCACAGAAAATATGATTCAAGATTGAACCTACTTCAATGAAAAGGAAAAATTATTATTGCACTTAAGCAAATATCCATGGTTGACATGTCCTGTAAAACACCCATTTCATATTTATATTGGATTACACCACCAAAAATAAGAGATAGAACTGTATTTTTCTGTACTAGTAAGTTGTTGATTTAGTCAGCTATCATGCCTTCTGCCTTGCTATTTGTTCTGGGTTATCAATTTTTAGGAATATATTTCCTTTGTACAAACATTAACTGGACAATTTTCTGTGCTTTTTTTTTTTTTACTTTAAAGTACTGCCGTCTGTAAATTATTGAGGGTTTATTTATAAACTGAGTACTATATAATAAATTCCATGGGATGAAATCTATGGGACTGAATCACGCTAATTATTTTTTCTTTTAGGTATTCTCAGCCTTTACATGAAGAAATAGCTTTACACAAACACCTCAAACACAAGAATATTGTTCAGTATCTTGGCTCATTTAGTGAAGATGGATTTATTAAAATATTCATGGAACAGGTACCAGGAGGTAAAACATTTCTAGGTTTAAAGAATTAATGCATTTTTATTCAAATGTTTGTATTTTCTGTCAACCTAGGATTACAACTCCCAGAATTCCTAGCCAATTGCTAGGTCAGCAAGTTTGTTATAGAAGGTTATAAAGCAGTTTTTCTTCGTTAACATTTAGAAAGTTGATGTTGTATGAAATATTGTCCAGAATTCACAAAATTTGTTTTCAATTCACTAATCAATGAGGTAAAAGTAATAAAACATAACATTTTGAAGTAGAATAAATCATTTGTTTTTGTTTTTTATTAAGAAAAAAATGGAACTAGTTCTGAAATAATTTTTGCAATAAATTGTATCCAGTGATGTCTGTCTGCAGATATGAAGTTTCCTCCAATGGAATAAATTATTGCATCTTTCCTCTGCATGCATCTAGGTTTACTCTGTAGGGTAGGGGGAATTCAGATGGGTTTAGGCAGAGGAGGAAAAGGTAAACTGTTGTACAGGTAGAACTCTGTCTTCTTAAGTTTGCATTTAGCCTTGTATATTGATAATCAGAATATTTTTTTGCTACAAAAGGTGCAAATGTTATAATAAACACTTTTCCATTTTTTAAGGAAATACAAATACTACCATTCAAGTAGGCACTGTAGTTTACCTTTAGCATTTGTCTCATTTGAAACTATTTTTTTTTATATTTCAGGCAGCCTTTCGGCTCTTCTGAGATCAAAATGGGGACCATTGAAAGATAATGAACAGACAATTGGTTTCTACACCAAACAGATTCTTGAAGGATTAAAATACCTCCATGATAATCAAATTGTGCATAGAGATATAAAGGTGGGAATTGCTATGTACTATAAATTGTAAAGGAAGCTTTCTTTGCAGAAAGAACTGGTATGAATGAATGTAAAATTATTTTATGAATATGAAATTAGTTCAACTTTTCTCTGAAAGAAAAAAGTCTCAATCCCCATTTGATCATAGTAAATAGAGAAATCTGAACAAATATCCACTAATAGAAATGCACTGGAACTGATTTGGTTCTTAGTATTTTAGGATTAATGGATGATATGAAATGATGATGGATAAAATGTTTGCAGTTTAGTGGGGTAGTCTAGTTGGAATTCTCGTCTGAATTCAGCCTTGTTTTAGTTGTGGGTTCTTCAAAAGGTTTTGGAAAAAGCGCTACGAGCATTAACTTCTATAACAATAGAATGGAATGCGAGAATACTGATACCTGTAACTTCCAGCATCTGGCTATGCTTCCTAAGAATACTGGAGATGTTCAACAACATATGCAATGCCACAGTTTTCCTAGCTGTGATTTATGACATCTTAAGAAAATATGTTGATAAAAAATAATTAAAATCACACAATATTAGGTATAGAAAAAAAAATTCCTACAGTATTTGAATTGCCCTATTTTATTGTTTCCCCCACCACCACCATTGTTTTTAGAAGGTATTTAGAGATACTAGTTCAGCATTCAGGAATGAGGAGGTCATCAGAGATATAATCTAGTGTCAAAGGTGTAGCAACGTTCTATTTCATTCATAATCACTTTTCAGCATTCATTTTAACTGTGAATTGTTCTGCGCTGTCAGTCATAAGGTGAAACAGTGATCTCAAATGTTCTCTTCCCCCAGGGAGATAATGTTCTTATCAACACATACAGTGGAGTGTTAAAAATTTCAGATTTTGGCACATCAAAGCGGCTTGCTGGAATCAATCCTTGCACTGAGACTTTCACAGGTATGTTCTAAATCTGAAAGCATATTGTAAAGTTCCTAATTTCAATGTCAGGAAGAATGTTCAGTGTTCATACATCGAACATAGTCTTTGGGATTCCTAGTGGATATAATATGCTCATTTTATTTGCCTTGGTTAGGAAAAAAATACCCTCTCTCTGCAGTGATTTAACTGTGTGCAAATCTTAAAAAGTGTAAATTAAGAAAATTTACATTAGAAAATATGTTCATGATGTACTCCACATAAGTAGAAATAATAATCTGTTTATGTGCATAGCAATCTCCATTAATGTTATCAGCAATATTCCTGAGAATTGATTTAGAGGAAGTACAGACTATTTAATCATTCTGACATTCTGATCCAATTAAAGGCCATACATAAGCATAACATTAGCTGTTTTAGGAACTGGGTGTGCTCTGACTCAGTATTCAATATAATGGCTGGCATTTGTATGCACTTACAAAAATGTATTAAATTTTATACTGAATTTATATTTCTTATAGAAAATAAAAACAACATAAATGTAACTTTGAAACAGGGAATAAATTTAGTTGCAGTTTTTAAATTTAATAGATATAGCTTTGTGATTAGCCTTTCTGTACTTCGTATTCCCAAATGTTGGATATCATTTCCAATCTTACTTACTATTGGATATATTGAAAAAGTCTGGTGGGGACTATTCAAAATAGCTTTAAAAAAATCTCAATTGCACCCAATTGCCCTGTTGGCTTGTGTCATACAATATTCAGGATATCTATGTATACAGCATGTTACAGACACCTATGCTGAACCGTATTATGGAAAGTATTGCTCTGCCATTGAGACATTTGTAAGCTTTCTTTTTGGTAGCTCTTCCAAAACAGCATAATGTGTGAATAGCTCTTTTCAGTATGTTCACTGTAGTGGACTACTTTTGAGACTACTATGGAACTAAACCCATAATTTAATCCTTAAATTATTACAAAATTACAACAAGATCAGGTAGAAGAAACTAGTTTTTTTGGTTTTTAATAAAAAAATACAAAGTCATGCCAGCACACACAATAATTTTTACCATCCTACTCTCAATATTTTCCTGCTTTTTATTTCTTCTTATATGAGAACTTCACAGTTTGTTGTTAGCGAAGACAATTCTTTATATTTTTGGAGAACAATGTGCACTGAATAATACTTTTTTTAAAGCATGGCCAGATTTTATTCATGTTCCAAATCTGTTCATGGATGAGTCCTGACATCTTCAGGTTATCACATGGCTATCCTTGCATGGTTATTTCAGTGCTGTCCCCCTTACACCCAAACTAGCACAAGATGGATATTAGTTTTAATGCATATTTGAAATAACATAATATTTAAGATAATATCTGCTCTTGCTGGAAACACACATATATAAAATGTTAATGGCATTCTGCTTCCCGCACTGCAGGAAAAGGATGAAAAAAATACTATAAATCAATAGCCTCTGTTAACTCTCCCCCATCCCCCCCAATCCTATGTACAATGGAAAAATGCCTTGATCTATCTTTTCTATAGCATTTTTAGGGTCAATAAAATAGCCTACTTCTGACATGGCATTTAACTTATATAAACTAAGGTTATTATTATATTCTTCCTGTAATGTTCCCTTTTGCATTTAAGAAAATAACTGTTTTTAGTTTTGCTTAGTCACAGTTTTGTGATCTTAATTTCATATCTTGATTTGTAAAGAGGAATTCAATCACATTTTGCTGATATGACTATAGTTGATAGATTAAATTAGAAGCATTTAAAGATAGTTCATAAGTGCAAGGCCAGTAGCAAATGCAATCTATCAAACTAGGATAATTGAGTCTGAAAAAGGAAAGGTAAGTGGGACACTTGAAACAGTCTAATGTGCCATATAAATGCTAAATATGTGACAGAAATGAACATGTAAAATCTGAGAATTCATTTGTTTTAGTATATGCCTTCTTTCAGTTTGTTATTAAAAATGCATAAAATACATCTGTTTTTCACAGGTACTCTTCAGTATATGGCACCAGAAATAATTGATAAAGGACCAAGAGGTTATGGAAAGGCTGCAGATATCTGGTCCTTAGGCTGTACAATTATTGAAATGGCCACAGGAAAGCCTCCATTTTATGAACTAGGAGAACCGCAAGCAGCCATGTTTAAGGTTAGTTTAGATAATTACATTTTTCTGAAAAGAGGAGGAAGAAGGAAAGTAAATTATGTCAAGGCTGTATTGAAAAAAACCCAAGATGATATGATAACTGGCTAGAGGGGGAATGTTACAGCATATTTTATTCATATTTAGATTCAACTGAACATGAAAGCATGCCATAGAAAACAACATGCTAAAATGTTATTTAGATTATCTTTTAAAATAATACCTGTGATGAAAGATCTGCTTGTGTGGGTTTTTAAAAAAAATCAATTTTCATCTGCATTTATTAGGTTGGAATGTTCAAAATACATCCTGAGATTCCAGAATCCATGTCAGTGGAGGCAAAAGCTTTTTTGCTGAGGTGCTTTGAACCTGATCCAGACAAGAGGGCCTGTGCTAATGAACTTCTTGTAGATGAGTTCTTAAAAGTCACCAGCAAAAAAAGAAAGTCGCAGTCAAAACTAACAGGTGAAGAAATCTAACTGTTCTAGTTGGGAGATCTTAGATTATTAGGAGTCATTATTAATAGGTTACTTGACAGTCTTTTGAGAATGGCAAGTCAGAGCCCACTGACAGATATGGTTTTGAAGTAATGAGTTTTGTCAAATGCTTTTAGAATATTACATAAGTGTGTGTGTTGCGTAACTGTTCTTTTAGTAGAAATATGATATTACGAAGTTTAACTGCATTGGAGCCCTATTATATCAAGTTTCCTTTATTTGACTTGAGCAGTTCTGGAGGTTACATTATTTTTGTTTTATTTCCGCAGCTTTGACAGCTGGATCAAATGGTAAGTTTACCAATTAATATTTTTTCTGAGAAGCTTTAAAATGTCCTGAAATATCAGATAAGTTGTAACAGAAGATATTTCTGACAAATATTGCAAAAAATATCATTTAATTTGTACATATATTACATATCTGACATATATACATACATACGTACATACATACATACATATCTCGTCATACTAGAAAGATTCTTTTTCTCTCGAATAATGCAGAGTTGAAAACGCTACTGATACAGTATAATTACTCCAACCTTGTTAAAAGTGAGATACAGTAGTAACTTAATACTCAACTACTTTGAAACAGTTAATACAATTCTTTCATCCAAAATAATATAAACTCCTGGAGGTCTTAGTATATAAATTATGTATATTGGGGAGAATACTTATATTCAATTGTTACAGTTTGCTCTCCATATATATTTGGTACTCAACACATTTTGAGGTGAAAATTTTTGTCCCAGTGTTCATCATTTGTTTGGTACTCAATGCATAACTTGGAACTTGTTGATGTCGGCTGCCTTGTGACTGTTATATTATTCCTTATGGGAAAAAATAGTTTCGTATTCATAGTACCTCACAGAACCAATTAACTATGAGTACCAAGGTACCATTGTACTTTTTTCATACCATAGAGAACTCTTTTCTGTACTCCTGCCATCATTTTGGAATTGTACACAGTTAATCAATTTTTCATCCAAGATAATATAACCTCTGGGATATCTGACTAGATAGATTATATGCATTGGGGAGAATTGTTATGTTCAATTATTTGTTACAGTTTGCTCTCCATACATATCTTGATCATACTTTATTTCCTATTTCATTGAGCAGAATATCTTCGAAGCATATCCTTGCCTGTTCCTGTTCTCGTAGAAGACACAAGCAGTAGCAGTGAATATGGTTCAGTTTCACCTGACAATGAGTTGAAACTTGATCCTTTCTCCTTTAAAATGAGAGCCAAATCCTGTGGTGATAAAGAAGGAAAAGGACTTAGGTCTCTTTTTCTAAGGTAATTGGCCAAGTAATATCCATGCTAGGTTATGAAAAAGAAAATCATTTTTTAAAAAGGGGGTTTCTTCATGGTAGTTTCTACTGTTAAATATTCACAGCATCCCAGATGAGAATTTTGAGGACCACAGTGCTCCTCCTTCACCAGAAGAGAAGGATTCTGGCTTTTTTATGCTAAAAAAGGACAGTGAACGAAGAGCTACCCTTCACAGAATTCTAACAGAAGACCAGGATAAGGTAGTGAGAAATCTGATGGAAGCCTTAGCTCAGGTAAAGAAATGTATGCAATATGTTTAGCGTTATTTTTAAAACAAAATTCATTGGATAGTACGTTGGGATCAAAACATATTACAGGTTTATATAATATTGCAGTGACTTATTTCTTTATAGGTGGTAATTGGCAGGTTTTCAGGAATCCTACAGAGCATAAATATATTTAAGTGCAAATAATTACAAGATTACACTATAGTTGCACCTTTATTTATCTGCCATTAATGCTCACTTATGTAATGGTTTTTCTTTGAGAGATCCCTTCTGAAAATGTTATTGGGAAATACTTATAGGATTATGGAGAAAAATAATGAATCCCTGACAATTAGAAATATTCAGATTATCCAAACCAAAAACAATTTTTCTATATATTTGTCAAAATAAGGCATAGAAGAGTTAAGTACTGTTCAAATTGTAGAACATAAAACATAGAATAACAGAGTTGGAAGGGATCTTGGAGGTCTTCTAGTCCAACCCCCTTATTTTATTTTTTAATTTGATTTATATGCCGCCCTTCTCCGAAGACTCAGGGCGGCTTACAATGTGCTAAGCAATAAGCCTAGGCAGGAAACCTTACACCACTTCAGACAGATGGTTATGTATGGTTTCCTGCCTAGGCAGGGGGTTGGACTATATTGTATATGCTTAAGTTTCTGCATTGTTAATACTATTTGGGGTTTTCTGTTAAGTCATCATTGACAGTATTTATAAATCCATGGGAAAATGTTAGGTTATGTTGATTTTATAAAAAATAAAGTAATAAAGTAAAATTATGTATTAGATATATAGTGACAAATGTTGCTGAAATATTTTGAGAGCGTTATTCAGAATCACTTATTTCTGTGTATTTTATATCAATACAGAAAAAGTATTATTGGTATAAGTGTTACAGTGTAATAAATTAAAAATTAAAAAGACAACAGTAAATAGGAATGTTACACTTTTGGATGTAACAATAGTTGCATAGTTTACAATAGACCATAGTTTTCAGTGTTTTTTTTAAGTTTATGGCTTTTAAGACAACAATTAAAGTCATTTTGGAAGATCAGGACCCAGATAAAAGACACATTGAGAGTATTGTTTTCCTTTGGTTTCCAAATTGTCAGAAGAATCTGTTCTATTTCACATGCACAAATTTCAGTCAAAGACCACTTGAAACAGTTAATCTGAAGAATATGAAAGACGTGTGTGTGTGTGTGTGTGTGTGTGTGATTTTTGTTAAAAGTTTAAAGAGCAGTAATAAGAACTAGTGCAAACTATATTAAAATTGAGAAACAAAAAAGAGAAATAACAAACAAAACCCTAAAAGTGTAATTAGAAATTAAAATAAAATAAGAAAAAAGAGAAAAAATAAAGATAAAACAGTATAAGGGAGTGATATTCCACACAGCAATCATAACTACAATTATATTTGAATCTCTCTCTGTAAAGGTATATTATGACTCTCTTCTTTCTATAATATATTGTCTATCAAAACCATAAATCACAACTTCATTTTTTTCTTTTTTACACAAAAAGTCCATAAGAATTTTCCAAACACCAATAAATGTAGATACTGTCCTTTCTGTAATCAAAGAAGTTAGTTTGTATATCTCAGCAAGTTCTGTCAATATCACCAACCATTCCTCCATAGTGGGGAGTGACAAATCTTTTCACCTTTGTGCATATAAGTAATCTCATTGCAGTAATAATATATTGAAACAATCTTCAATGGCTTTTTCCCCCTACCTGTTTATCCATCAATCCTAAAAGGAAAAGTTCGGCTTCATTTGAATATTAATCTTTAAAATCCTATGTTATCAATTATGTATCAGAAACTATTTTTAAAGCTTTTTTAGCTTTGACTATTTCCCAGAAAATTAATATTAATTAATAATATTAATATTAATTAATATAGAAATTAACAAGAGCAGCAGAAACATGGAACTGTTATCAGTTGTTATTCCAAAAGAATGACAATATATAAATAGATTGCAGAAGCTGCATTTTAATAGATAGATGGCGCTTAGTTCATTTACTTTGGTATTCCATGATTCAACTGTGTGTATGTTTATGTCAAATCGGAGTTCCTTTGTGGATATGTAGATCTGTCCCAGTGCTGTTCAGTCTGAACTATTATGCCAGTGATTCTAATTTTATCATTTCTAGGTCATAACATTTGAATTTACAAGAAAAAGAAATGGAAATGGTTTGCTTCAAAGTAACATTCTCTAGTGAAATTTCACATATAAAGGCATACTTGATATGCTTCCAATCCCTTTTATGATTCAATTTTAATTAATCAAAGGCACAGTCCATAATGAATTATTCCAAAGGCTTCTTTTTAAATTGTTCCTTCCTCAGACAATTGTAGAAGATGGAAACAAAAGCTAATTCTTACTTAAGTGATCTTGCAACCTTTGCTAATGTTGACTGAGTTACTGGATGAACTATTTTGTACTCTGAATAACTGAAAACAACATTGTTATGTTCTCTTCAAATTGAACCTTTGTCACTTATATTATGTTTCTCTCGTTGTCCAGAATTTGATATCCTATTTCCAACAGTCCCAATCATATACCATACTTCAAACAGATATAGTAATTCTTTCACCCTTACTACACTAGCATTCTTAATCTATTATCAGATCAGGTACCATATATAACGGGGGGTATACATATATCCTCATTAACTGAAGCCTGTTGGTTTTAATGCACACATAGTAAACCACAAAAATATGTGTAATACAGTTTTTTTGGGAAAAAGTCATTGAAATATATAGTTTCATTGCAAGATGGGTAGCAAATAAATAAACACACAAGGAGAATTTGAATAGGCAGCTGATATTCTTAATTTTTATTAATACTAACCAGAGTTATACAAATGTAATGAGCTATTTTTGTTGTTCTAACAGGGTCCTGAAGAGCTTAAGCTGAAATGGGAACACATTACAACTTTAGTTGCTAGCCTCAGAGAATTTGTAAGATCAACAGATCGCAAAATCATTGCAAATACACTTTCAAAGCTGAAACTGGAGTTGGACTTTGACAGTCATGGCATTAGCCAAGTTCAGTTAGTACTCTTTGGTTTTCAAGATGCAGTAAGTATATTTTGGGCTTGTTGTTTTGCTAATTTTAAGAACATAAGCAGTCCCTTACTGGATTGGACCCCTGGCCCATCTAGTCCAGCAGTCTGTTTTCACAGTGGCTAGCCAATTGCATAAGGAAGACCATTAGTCTCCCAGCACATGATCTTCAGAGGCACTGACATGGCCATCAAGTCATGAAGAATGTAAACATTAAAAAAAAAAAAATTAGAGGAGACTGTTTAGTTTAGATCAGGGGTGTCAAACTCGCAGCCTGCAGGCCAGATGTGTCGCAAAGGGGGGAAAGTCACAATAGGTCACGTGTTGACAACATGATGCCGCAATTTCACGCCCCTGGTTTAGATGAATTCGTGCATGTGCTTCTGCTTAATAATGATAGCTTGAGGCAGCATCCTTCTACTTCTGTATATTATGGCAACTACAACTTTCTGATCTTTGAGATCTAGAGAAGGGTATCATTCATTGCTCCAACCCAAATGTTGAGATGAAGGATGGAGAACTTTTACTGCTTCCAAAATTGAATAATAAGAGTATTATTAAATATTTGTTGATTTCTAACGTTTATTTAGATATTATAGTTGCATCCCTTCTGTCAGTGAATAGTAGCTTCTTATTATTGTGTGATATATATTCGGTAACTCAGAAAATAATTTGTATTGAAGATTTAATAATAGGTTCACATTATGAAAGACTTTGCATAGAAGATACAGAATAGTTACTGTTCTTTAAGTAACTGAAATAACACAACATTTTGTGTTATTCTAGTTAGTAGAAAGAAATTATGAATTAAGTGAATCCATACAAATGGATACAAATTTGTCTTTCAGAAATATTTTGTTCTTGAAATATTGATCATGTCTTAGATGATAAACAGATTATTTAAGGAGAGTGGTGGTAGTGAACATGGTAGATCCAGACTGAATTATCTACATGATTGTTGTTTAAAGATTAATAATAGTTTCACAATTCTAGTATCTCTTTCCAGGTGAATAAAGTTCTACGAACCCACAATATTAAGCCACATTGGATGTTTGCACTGGATAGCATAATCCGCAAAGCTGTGCAGACTGCTATTACTATTTTAGTACCTGGTAAGATATTTTTCACTTTATAAAATAATTTTCTAAACTAGACTACTTGCAACTTCCAAAGTCACCAGTTTGCATAGAAAAATGTGAATTTGTTTGGGTAAAACTTGAGTTGCTTCTAGGCGATATGAGTGTGATAGAAGTTTAATAAACAAACAAATAAATAAAACTGGGCTTTGATTGTTATTACCTCATACTGACCAAAATATACCAAAAACTGATACTTTTGTAATCATTAGTAGGAATTAGTAGGAATATTATAGGTGGCACAGCTTTACCTTCTCTATCTTACTAAAAACAATTATTTAAAAACTTAAATAACCCAAGCCAATTATTTAAGGACCATTCTGGCAGTGAAGAAGACTGTAACTTGAAATTTAAGAGAAGTCAAATTAATGAATAAAATTGAAGAAAAGAAAGGTCAGTAAGTTGTATGTCCGTGAAATTAAGAGAGGACAAGGATGTAGGTCTGAAGGAAGGTGATCTGAACTAATGGAATAGCTCACAATATAAGGAAAGGACTAAAGAAGTAGGTTTAAATATGAATGAACAGATGTCATCTATATTATTGTGGTAATGTAAGAAAATTATAATCCAAAGGTTCGTGGTAGTTTTATGTTGCAGTTCAGTGGATGGTAATAATAGAAGATAGTGACATGGGTTTTAATTAAAGTTCTGTACTATTTTGAATGAAGATATTGGGAGGGGGGTATTTTGTGACATGAGTGGGTGTGGAAGAATGAGACACAGAAACAAGTGAGGGGACCATTCAGATATTCATGAATGATAATGATGATTGTGAATACCCGCTTAGAAAAAAGTCTGGGTTTTGAATACATGATTTCTACATACTGTACTTTTCGGAGTATAAAATGCCCTTTCCCCCCCACTAAAAGAGGGTGGAAATGTTGGTGCATCTTACCCACCGAATACAGCCTTTTTTGGCTTCCCAAAACCCAGCCCCGTGTGTTCCGTTTTTGCCAAAAGCAGGCCCATTTTTCGCAAAAATGGGACACATAGACGGTTTGGGAAAGCTGCAGAGTGTTCCTGGGGACTGGGAAGGGCAAAAACACAACGCGTAGGGGGTTTGGGACAGCAAAAACGGGGAACGCAGAAGGTTTGGGAGACATGCAGAGATACAGTGAAAGAAGATACAGTGTAACGTGAAGTTAAAGATGTGAAGAATGGCTGTTTTGATAAGAATAAAACAGTGTACATTGTTTTAAGTGGCTAAAAATAAACAGCAGTAAGCCTTTGGGAAATTGAAATGAATTAAACATGAAAGTAATAATTTAGACTAAAATTCTGCTAGAGTGCTTTAGATCCCTTCCAACTCTGTTATTTATTCTATAAGATAATTTTGTGAAAACGATAATGAAATGTCAAAGAGTGGAAGTGAAAAATGAAAACTATAAGTTTTGTGCAGGAATTTTGATTGAAAGGATATGAATGGTGGCAGTAAGGAAACAATAAGTACAGTGCAGTAACAAACCAGATAATTTCTTTTAGTACTGTATGTTGTTGCTATGTTCATGTTGTTGTTGGTGATCCCAAGTTATGTGTATTAAATTTTGGATTGTATGATTCAACAAGTGGTATGAATCTGAACATTAACATATCAAAACCAAGGTAGTTATGTTTGATAAAGAAAATGGAGCAAACAATAACAAATTATATATAAAAGCAAAGAAAAATTAGATAAACCTTAAAAACTGTTTAGCAAAATGGAAAAAAACTGATGGTGAATGTTTAAGATATGAAAGTGCTGATAGAAAGGTTTCTTTTGAGACATGAATATTTGTTTAAAAAAATATGAGAATGGGTGTGTCTAAGAATTTGGTCTTGGTTAGATGGAAATTAGAGTTGGGTATGTAAGGAAAAAGAAATGAACACAGAGGGAAAATGAACTGATGTGGCATGTCTGTGGAGATTCTCAATCTTTCTAGTCCCAAAGAAATGTGTTTTTCCCACAAGGCAACTGGATTTTCTTGGAGTTTTTTCCTTGAAAATGTTTAGCTTCTCATTCAAGAATTCTTGGATAAAAAGTGAAACATTTTCAAGGAATAAACAAACAAAAAAAAACCCCATGATTTAACATGTTCATCCCTGTCTGCCAATCCAAACTGGAACACATGACACAGAGTCTTGAAGGCACTCCAAGGAAAGAGATTAGTAAAGAAGCCCAGCGGGGCACAAATGGTTTGTTTTATTTCTTTGTGTTAAAGGATATGGCCAGAGAAGAAAGAGAAAAATATTGGAACTGAATGGCTAACAATGTAGATGGTGCCAGTTGAGATATAGTAGTCTGTGTTCTTTGGTAAAAGACTCCTGGCAACAAATGGGCTGTGCCTCATAAAAAAGAAGGAGTTGGTGGCATGCACATTTCAATCATCATCATCTTGCATACTTTATCTGCAAGGCTTTAATTGAATCCTGTGGGGAAAGGAGTCTAGAAAATAGTGCAATGCCAATTATTGGAATTGGGATTGGGAGGAGTATGCAGAATGTTGAGGCAATTGAATAATGAGCATGTGAATAAATGTAGGAAGGAATAGACAAAGTTATGTGATCTAAAATTTCCAGTGTCTCTATATAAATGTACATAATATGAGGAACAATTTGAATGCAGGAAAATAAATACGGTTTAGCAGGTATTACTGAAATCTGGTAAGTAAAAATGAAGCACTGGAGGATATAATTTATTCAAAGGGGAAGGCAAAGGACAAGCGTGCATTATAGGTTATATTTGTATGTGAAAGGAGTGCCCACACATATTGAAATCCAGGAATTTGAACATAAGAATGTATTTAAGAGCATTTGGGTGCAAATAGGAGGAAGGGGAAACAATAAATGATTTATTGTGTGGCTATGCTCTGGATCACTAAGTGAGATAGAAGATCTAGATAATACTTTCCTAGACCATTTTACAGAACGATCATGGAGAAGCATAACTACAACAAAAACAATAATAAATAGATATTTAGCCATCTGTCGGAAAATCAACTCAGGCAAGACTTCAAGATATATTGCTAGCTCTTTCATTTTCCAAAAGATTAAAGAAAAAACAGGTTGAAGACGTGCAAGGAGTATGAAATTTGAGAGGAAATTATTGTGTCATCTTGAATTTTAAAATATTGTAGAAAGAGCAGTGTGCAAAATTTAGTTTTCAAATAAAAACAATAATTTTGGCAATAATGTGTGATAAATGTATGCCATTCACAATAGCATATATGCACATTAGATTCCAGGAGAGCTGGTTCCTCTAAGGATCCTGTGATCAGAATCCAGAGGTCAAACGGAATACAGGAGGGTTAGACATTTCTCAAACATAAGGAAGGGTTGTTATTGTTGTTTGCTGCTAATAAAGTACCCTGGAATCCCTTATTTCAGGAGTTGCATGTCAGCTTGTAAGTGTGGGTAGTAAAACTACATTTGCATGTCAGCTTCAGTGTGGCTAGTAATCTCAACTTGTTATATAAAAGTGTTTTTAAGTTTATCATCTACATCAAGGGTGTCGAACATGTGGTGTCATGTCACATGACATATTGCGACTTCCCCCTTCACTAAAAAATGAGTGGGCGTGGCTAGCGATGACGCATCCAGTCTATGGGCCGCGGGTTTGATACCCCTGATCTAGATAAATAGCAGCTCTGAGGTTATGGAGTTCATCATACTTGTTTCCAATTTCATTGTTGTGATAATAAACAATTCAATTTCTTACAGAGTTGAGGACGCACTTCAGCTTAGCATCTGAAAGTGATAATGCAGACCAAGATGAGATTGAAGCTGAAGAGGAACATGCTCCTGACCCGGCAATTCAGGGTCCTTGCCTTGTATTGGATGATGCAGTAGCTACCTCAGGAGTGAGCACTCTTAGCTCAACAGTATCTCATGATTCTCAGGCTGCCCAGAGATCTCTCAATGTTCAACTTGGGAGGCTGAAATTGGAAACTAATAGGTGAGTCTAGATTTCTCCTGTTTACAAAACTGGCTCAAGGTTTTAAAATGGATTGCATGCATCACGTGGACATTTTTTCTGGCTTTGTCTCAATTTACCTTTATCAATCAGTTTACTTTATTTCAATCCAGTTTTAATAATGCACCAATTGTGCCCTGAATCAGTGGAAGGTGACACTCAGTAGGATATTACTGAGGTGCAAATTACAGCAAAATATTATGAGCGCATTAATATTTAAGTTATGTGAAAAATCATAAATAACCATAAATATTGAAGTAACATACATTTCACGTTATCCTCACCCAGTTATAATTGCATAACGTATTAATCACATTAATCACATTACCAACCATCCCAGTTACAACCATTCCTTACTCCCTAGTTCTAAATGTCTTTTAAGAGAGGTGTTTTTTTTTTAACAATTTCCTAATATCAAGAAAGAAGACAGAGTTCTTAGATCTAATAGTAGGATGTACCACAAGAGGGCAGCACCTGCAGAAAGCGCCTCCCTCCAAGTGGTCTCCCGCTGGACCACATGTGAGGTGAACACTTTTAGTAGACGCTGCCTGGAGTGATCAGATTTTATCGGGAATAACTTTTTGCTGCAAGTAGCCAGGCCCCAACCCATAAAACACTTTGTCATTCGTAAACCAACATCTTCAATTGCCCCTGAAGCAAACTAAAAGTACCACAATACTGATATTAGGTGTATCAGGTAAGTCCAATTAGCATGATGGTCTGAGTCAGGGGTGGGTTCTACTTACCTTTGCTACCGGCTCGCAACGGGAGCGTGCACAGTGTTTTGGCGCATGCGCGGAAGCTTCTGCACATGTGCTGAGCATCCGTGATGACGTCTGGGTGGGTGAGCAGAGCCTCCCACCGCCTTTACTACCGGTTCTAAAAACCGGACAGAACCGGTAGGAACCCACTACTGGTCTGAGTGAAAGTGATATTGGCACTTCCAATAACTCTCACTACTTCACTCAAACTAAGAGCCCATATTCTATTTTTAAAAATCCTGAGTGAAGTTTCTCTTGACAACCAAGCAGGGGCCCTTCTGACCACAATTTCCATCTATTATTATTCCAGCAGGAGATCAGAATCTGGGAGAATCTCCTACTTCTTACACTAGCTCTTTTATGGAGAAACACAAGTCTCTTCATAACTAAAGATGGAGTTTTCCTGGAATCATTTGGCCATTTAGCCAACAGCCAATACCTGCTAGGTTTTAGCTTTTTCTTCCCTTACAAACACTGGAAATGCTGTTAAAGATTTATGCTTAGGCTGAAACTTGTGGTTTATCTTACAGGTTAGCTAAGATCATTAGTAAATCACAGCGTGGTTTTTTTTTGAATATTTTCTCTGACTAAATTTTTAATCAGGGCGTTTTCTTCATAATGTTGCTATGTTCTGCCTAGAAATACTTACGCAATAGGAAGAGAGAAATGATGTAATAAAATAAATAAATGAATTTACTTAAGGGGATATTAGTCACACAGAAGCACAAAAGGGCCTACTGTGTTTGTGGGCCAGATAACCTGTTCCTGGTAGACTGTAGAGATTTGCTCTTAACAATTGAAGTATGCCTAAAGATATTGGGAGGGTATTTGACCATTGCTAATGCAATACTGAAGCAGCTATACTTTTCAAAAATATTGTTTAGCTCTTGACAAATAAATAATGATACTTAACTCCTCATTTCCCTTTCATTTTCAACAGATTACTAGAAGAGCTAGTGCAAAAGGAAAGAGAATTTCAAGCCCTCCTGCATCACGCTATAGAACAAAAAGAACAGGAGATCAAACATCTAAAGCTTAAGACTCAACCAATAGGTGCTTATTTGAACTCCTCAAAAGTAATTGTTCTTCACAGCACTTTCCAAACCAATATAGTCAAACCTTCCAGTGTACTGCTTCCAATGTACTGGGTTTTTTTCCCCAATAGGGTGACTTCTTCACCAGCTAAAAGTCCCTTTTAGTCAGTTAATCAATTGAAATAAAAATATGGCATACCTATTTAGAACATGAAAGGAGATATGACTAGCTAAGAGAAATTGTCTCTGGCTTCTGTTTCAGGTTTTTGTTCTTTTTAGTTATAAGGGATGAATGTACCCCCAGTTAATTTTACTATCTTGCATGTATGCATTCACAAGGACACATTGGACAAAATTACATATACTTTTCACTCCTGTGTAAGGATTGCCCACTGCCCATTTCCAGATGGTATTTCTGCATGCCATCATCTGTGGCTCATTATCTACTTGCAACTTGCTCTGGAAAGGGTATTTTCCCTCTTCTCTCACCTCCAGAGGCAATATATCTCACGTTAACGTACATGATGGAGGCAGCCTGAAATGACCATGGTCTGTGTCAGCTTGCAACTCCAGTTGGTTCTGCAGGTTTTTTGTGGGACTACCCCTTCCACCCAGCCTGTGATTTGTTCTCTTACTCCTCACTCCTTTTTGGCTATAAGGGAAGACCACTATGTTGCTTTTATAGACACTTAAAAAAAAATAGATCTCAATGTATAGATTGCAAAGCCCTGAAATTAACCAGTCCCTGTCCTAATAGCAATAGCATTAACGATCACACTTATGTACCTCTTCACAGTGCTTTATAGCCTTCCCTAAGCAGTTTAGAGTCTGCATATTGCCCACAACAATCTGTGTCCTCATTTTACTGACCACAGAAAGATGGAAGGCTGAGACAACCTTGATCCGGCGAGATTCAAACT
>JANHFK010006819.1:235432-246670 GCA_036250565.1 Sibynophis collaris
GATAACTGGCATACGGCCCTGGCCCCCTCTCTGCCTCTGACGCAGAGCCCTCATCAGAGCCTTCCCCAGACTCCAGGTTCCTCCCCAGCCTCCTCACTGTCCGACTCTACTGCCAGCTCCACAGGCTGCCGGCAGACCACAACAGTCCTGCAATGCGTTTGCATATTCTATTTCAATCTGTAATACTAAATCTTAATTAAAAACAACAACAACCCAGAAATGTTTAAAGCATCATTACAGACAATTCAAATTAAGCGTGTCCCTTTTTATAAGACCATTTTGAAGCGTAATCCCCTCCAGTTAGTCATGAGGAAGGGACAGGATCCCATCCGTGAACACTAACCTTCAAGCAATGCAGCGTGTCACTTTTGGCGAACATCTTAAACTTAGTCAGTTCGCCAATGAACCTCACGGTTTTGTTCTTCGTCTCGATGTTGATCTGGTCCTTCTTTCTCACCTGAAGACAAGGATGATGGTTTGTTTTATCCGGATGTGACAATGTACATTTTGTTACACGTTAAACGGCCACAAGTTCAGTTTGCTGATTTGGTATTAAACGTCAGAAGTTTAATGACAAAATCCATTACTCCTTCATAAGTGAAAACCTGAAATTAAAACTTTTTAGGTTTCTGTGTCCAGTACATTTACTAGACAGCTAGTATAATTTATATAATTGTTATATAAATCGGTAATTAATCAATGCATGTTGTGGAAGTATATAATATATGGCAGGCAAGATGACGTATTTTAAAGCACTCTGGTTTTTATAACGGTTTATCAAAGTTGTTTATAGTACAACTTCTGCTTCTGACTTACAACAGACAAAGGAAAGGAATTCACAAATCAACTGCTGATTGTATTTTGGAATAGTAGTTGGATATTCCCTGCCTCCACTTCTGGGTCCCATTACAAGAAAATACTTCAGAAGATTCCAAAATTTAAAAAACAGTTGCTATTTGAGTCTTTTATCTCTGAGTCCAACGTAAAGCAAGTCTCTAAAAATTTAAACCGGCTGCCAATTCCGCTTTGCGTTCTTTTCAATTTTCTGTTCTCGAGGCCTTCAATTTAAGAAACAGTGCCATGTGGCAGCAAGGTTTGGAATGTTCTGAAAAAAATCAGTATTTTCAAACAAGATCTGTCAGGCGAAAAGATCCAGAAATAAGCCTGTTCATGGAATACGTGCACGGTCAAACTTTAAGATTATGTAATAATATTTTGCATTCTAATTTGCGAAGTGTAAAAAAATAATGATAATTAAAAAATCCGTTACAGCACTGGCCTTTTACTGCGAGTTTCCTTGTTACTATGCCAGGCATTTTGAAATGTGGGCAACTCAATCTAATGGAAAACCAATGGAAACATACGTGAAATCTGAAGTCCCCCTTCAGCATGGAACAGAGGTCTTCTGCTACGTCGGACATACAGGGGTGCAACGTACCAACCAGCCGGGCATAGAAAGGCAGCAAATCCAACCTGCAGATAAAGGATAATCCATGGGTAAAGTACTGTTTCAAAGAACACTTAACGATTCCTGTTTTTTTTTAATCTAATTTTTAGATATTTGCAATGTAAGTACCACACTGTTACTACATATATATATATATATATATATATGTTTTCTGAGGTTCTCGCGGGTGTTTGTATGTAGGTCTTTGGTTGTTCGGGTTTTCTCCCGCGTGAAATTGAAAGTATCTTGCCGACGTTTCGACAAAGTCTCATTCGTCATCTTCAGGCTGGTGTTCTCAGCTTCGTGCTTCTAGGAGCAAATATATATATATATATATACTGTATATACTAAAAACAAAATGAATTAATAGCAACAAATGCTAGGATCCAATTACAGATGGGGAAGGTGGGGACTGGGTGGTGGGGAGGTGGGATCTGTTGTTAGCCAATCAACCACTGTGGTGTTCCCCCATTGGGTCCCTAAGCTGACTGTTAAAGCCAGGTCTTTAGGCTTTTATGAAAGGTCAGGAGGATTGGGGACAACCTCACACTGGGAGCAAAATGTTCCAGGCACAACGGTTCACTTTTCACTAGTCACAGTCTATTCAGAAAGCACCAGCGTACTATTAGATATCGTTCATAACTGTAGTGCATGCTAATTGCTCCCATCCCTGTAATCAGTTTGGGTTTACATGTCATGCTGCATGATTTTTTAGTTTGAATAAAGATCAACTCAGCCATTATGGAATCAATGCTCATGTCTGTTTGATTGTTTGTAACCTTCAATGGAAGTGTTACATCACAGTGCAACCATTTTTCAATCAATGTATCTCAAATGGGTTAACTTACAGCATGAGTCCAAAAGTAGGGATGCATGACTCCTATGGGATTGAAATTTGGCAAAGTTGTAGCCGCTTCAGTGCTGCCACACCACCGCAGTCAGCCGCAATCACATCATCATCATCTTTGCCAGCCTACAAGGAAAGTCAATGGGGAAGCTGGCAGGAAGTCAGAAATCGCTTCTGCTCCCACTGTTTCCCCTAACCCCCTTGGTCATTCATTCCCTTTCTCTATTTGGATAAGGAAATATCTGTGAAATGATGATTCAGTTGGTCATGGGTTATGTAGTAAAACTTTATTTTTGGGCTTAGCATGCTGTTTGATCCATCCAATAGTGATTTCCTCATGCTGCAGTTAAGCAAACCACAGGTCGGTGCTGCATGTAAACGAAGCTTAAGAAAAGAATCCCTTTCATGGCAAAGTTACCCATGCATGCTTATTTGATGAATCAGATAACATTTCTCCCAAATAGATATGTAAACTGCCCCACAATGGAAGAGGGCAGAGGAGTAACTGGGTGGGAAGGGAATGAGATGACTTTCTAAATAGCAATAGCACTTAGATTTATATTTCATAGTGCTTTGACGGCCCTCTCTAAATGGTCGACAGTGTCAGCATATTGCCCCCAACAATCTGGGTCCTCTTTTTATGAAGATCGGAAGGGTAGAAGGCTGAGAATTGAACTTCTGGCAATACTGCATTCCAACCACTACGCCAGCATGGCTCTTATAATAAACATAGTTCCTGTATCTATTGATACCTCCTTAAAGAAGCCACAGTACAGTAGCTGTATGGTCCCAGGAAAATACAAATTTGACTTAATGTTGAGATGGTGATTTGGTATGGCAACTCTGTGGCACCCTGTCAGCATGTCCTTGACTCAAATGTAATTTTCTGAGGCTAGAACAAGTGCCCTTTCTGTTTCATATCCAAATAACTGTATATTCCTATTATATTCCACCCATTTGCGAGATGACCGTTTAAAGGACACCCATGCATCTTTCTTGGTCAACATGTAACTTACCCTGTTTCCCCTCAAATAAGACATCCCCTGATAATAAGCCCAATCAGGCTTTTGAGGGCGTGGCAATAAGGCCAAGCGCTTATTTCAGGGTTCAAAAAAATATAAGACAGGTCTTATTTTCAGGGAAACACGGTAGTGCCTCTACACCACATTCCACACCACATTCTATCCATGAAAACTAGCCAAAATCCTCTTCTCTATTGAAAGAATTTCTAAATCAAATTCTCTTTCATCAGATTAAATGAAAACTGGCAGAAAAGAGCAAAGTAGTTTTTCTGCCTAGTAATTGTTTTTTCTAATACTGGGCATGCCACCCTATTTCTTTAATTAAAAAAAACCCTGTAGTTTTATTCTGATAGTTCAGAATCATAAATAATTTAACTGCTTAACAATTCATTTCAAGTTCTGGACACTTTAAAGTTTACTGATGTAAAAATCTGTTTTGTGGAGCCCAATCTTCCCCAAAGGATTTTCAATGAGAACCAGAGTCCCCTGTGATTATTATGGATACATTATGGAACTCTTAGTCTTTTCTATAGAAGCAATTATTTGAATGGTCTTTCTTCTGTTTTCAAAAAAATATTGCCAGTAAAACCACATGCCTATGAAATTGCACTTAAGTCAAGTTCAATTCAAACACTCTTTTCCTGCTTAGTTTTTTTTAAATTAGCTATTTTACAGTAATGTTTTATTATTGCTTTTTCAATATCTTCATTTATAATCAGTAAGGAAGATGCAAAGTTAAAAAGAAGAAATATTTTAAGCAGACAAACTCCAAACTCCAAGTGCTCGTTTATTTAACAAATGTAAACAAACTTTTAAAGATTTAGGAATATTATTATAAACTGCAAAGGGAGTTTTTTTGTATTACAACTCACCTTCCAGGAGACGTCAGTGGCACTTTGTCCTACCTACATTCATTGCTGCTGTTGTCAGCATCAACCTTTGTGCTGCATTGGTCAACGTTCCCCAGATAAAGTGCCAATGTTTCATGCAAAGGGCGAATCCTCTGGCTTTCTAACTCTTCCTTTTAACGAGGAGATACTCAAACGTGACCATCCGTTTTCTGTCCTTCACATCCATCTCCTATGAAGAAGCCGCATACGGTGATCTGTCTGTGACTCTGTGAACTTAAGAAGAAAAAGAAACAAACAGCCTCTGGTGTCTTTGCTTTGGTACGGTTCCTTGAGGATTGATTGGCGGGAGAAGCTGGAATCAAATCCCCCTACCTCCTTTTGCTGGCTTCCCTTTCTTTCAACTTCTCAGGCCTGACGCAGCAAGAGCTCCAGCCGTCCTCCAGCCGCCTCTGAGGGGGAGCCCAGCCTGCTAGGTGGTTTCAGCAGTTCAGGCCAGCTTGCCTTTGCCGCGGGAGACAGCACACTCCGAGAGGACATTCCGGCAGCCTGTTTTCCTGCAGCTGAGGAGACGACATTCATGGGCCTCCCTTTTGATTTGGATATGTCACTGTTGTCAGGGCAACTGTTAATGGTGGCGTATCATATTTTCTTCTCTTGGGCTCCGTGCTGAATATTTCAGTAAGCAGCGGAAAGAAGATACCGGGAGGGAAAAGGTGCTGCATCAGGAAGGAAAGAAGCCCTGGGATCTGACTGAACAAGTTAAAGCTCCAAAGGGAGGAAGAGGACGACAAGGAGGGGGAGGAGGAGGCATTCCAACCAATGGACTTTTAATTAAGCCTTTCTCTCTCTCTCTCTCTCTCTTTTTTTTTTGTCAAGGTACAAGAAATTGTAAGCTCCTATCTGCCAAGTGCACTTTGGTATCTCTCTGCTGTTTGCATCCTGCTGGGCCCTCGCAGGATGTGTTACAAATGAATCCACTGCTTTGCAGCTAGCTGGAATTGACAGATTGTTAGGGGTGGGTGGGGGTGGGAAGGACCGGCAATAATGCCAGGTTCGGCAGCTGCTCTCCGGCAAGAGCGGCTGAAGAAGCCAGGCGTGAGGCCAAACACACCTGTTCTGTTTACCATTAATGAGGAGGACGAGCATCAAAAGAGCAACCATTCCAAGAGATCAAAAGGTATGCCTTACTTTAGCCAGGCAAGTTTGGGTTATCTATAAACTACATCCAGCATCGCCATGGCCCAGTACCGTACGTTGCTATTCTCGGTGCTTTCTTTTTTTTTGCATTGGGTAACCATATTAAAAGTAGGCCTCCGGCTTCTTAACTGTTGCAAGTTGCTTCTTGTCTTGATATTTATCACATTAATAAGCAATCTGCTAGACATGCAGCTTGTTAAAAGGAACGCAGTTAAACGGGCGATGAAATTTGTTTCTATGCAGGAATAAGTGCTTGTTTTATTCTTTTGGCATGTGTTAGTAAAATGAAGGCATTAACATGGAGAAGCTGGCCTTTCAGAAAACGGAAATTTGCTCCCAGTAATTTTATCGATTGTATTCTGTGCATTAGTGCATGAACAAATATACTCAAATGATTTAAATATTCATAAAGACCCATATACTGACTTTAGCAAAATTGCCTAGCTTTGTGGTTACTTTATGCCAGGGTTCTTGACAAAATTTTGTTTCTGTAAAAGTCCTGGTCTCAGTTTATACGAGTTGTTAAAAGCTTAGATTACTAAAATTTTAGATTACTTTGCCATCAGTTTTTCACTTTTGATTTGTAAACTGAACACTGGTTAACTTGAGTGTTGTTTTTTTTCTTTTGCATCCGTGGCTGTGATAAATAATTTACAGATTCTAGAAACATGAGATGGGAATGGAGAACAGCCATCAGTTTTTTGGGTAGTATTTATGAAAGAGCACCATAAACTTCAATAGCTTTGTGGACTTAGTAGGTTGTTTATTTTTCCTCTTCATTCAACCAGACAACTAATAGGAGGGTTTGACTGGTTAATATTTACCGATTTAGATAAATGGTCATTTGATAGTGACAGTTTCTTTCATACCCTGCTCTGAATCACTAACTTCCAGGAACCTAGCTTCTTTAACACATCTGTGTTAAAATGTTTAACAATTTAAATATTTTAATTTAATTATTGCAATTTAAATATGGAAAAAGGGGTGAAAATCCGGAAGAAACTAAAGTAATGATTATTTGAAACAGTTCCCCTTCCATGTCTCTTGCTGTCTCACCCACTTCTATAATATGCTTAGAAAACAACCAGCAGCATTTATATTTTAGTCTGTTTCCTAGCCATGTTAGAATTCTACAGTATTGTAAATCTGGTCTGTGCAAATACTGCGGGAAATATAGATCCAGTGGGCTACTTAGCAACAAAGTCTTTGCAATCTTGTTTGGATTAGCACTTTCTAATTTCTAGGATGCAGATTCTCTCCTGGACAAACTCCGTATTGGAGTGTCCATTAGGCACTCAAAGTTTATTCTGCAAGATGTCCTGGAAAGGATAAATTGGGTGCCAATTGATTGTTGCTAATTATCCCAGACAGTAGGTGAGGGCACAAGAATGTTGCAAGGTAGAACATATCATTCCTCTTCTGTACTGGGAACCCCCCCCCCCCGAGATTTATCAAGTTTCATTTGAATATCTAGTGTGCTTCACAATCTCATTTTTGTTGCTGCAGTATCTTTGGTGTCTGCATATTTTTACTGTAGTTGTGTAAAAGTGTGCTGGATTATTTTAGGTCAAAACTAAAATTAAAGTGATTTTGCACCGAAGTTTCAGATTACTGGGCTTGCCATTCTGTGATTTGTCACTTTTTGTACCTATTTTAAATCCCTAGTAAATCCGTTCAGTTTTCAGTCCCTTCCTTATATAAACCAACTTTAGGATTGATGGTAGTAGTTTTCAACCCCTAAAGTCGATTATATTATTTCTGAAGTCAGTAAGTACCACGCACACGCTATCCTTGTATCCTTGGTAACAATTTGAATAAGTTAGTCTTTTATATGATGAAAGTTGGAGCAAAACATTAAAAATGCTTACTTTCTAATTATTTGTCTGGAAGTTAATAGATACAGCTTGTATTTTAGAATGCTGTGGCTCCATAATGTGTAAGGAATATTCATTTATTTTGGATGCCATTATTTGTGATCACAAATATTGACATTTTGTCCTCCCAATACTGCTCTGAATTAAGAGCTACTAAGCACTGGGGAAAAAACAGCTTTCTGATGTTGAAAACAGCAAATAAAATGAAGGATGACTTCCCCATGGGACAGCGTATTTTCATTTCTATATTGCTATCTCCATCTGGATGGCCAGAATAATGTTTAACATACCAAATACATGTCATTAATGTATTTGTTTTCCAGACATATTTTTAATTTTCCCAAGGTTCTTTCTGTAAATCGCAACATGCCAAGCATATTATTTGCCAAACAGCAAATAACAATGTACTTAGCATGAGATACAGCTTAATAGCAAACTTATGCTTAGCTTTTGTCATTCTTAAAAAGTGGTGTTGTTTTGAAATGGATTGTAAAGAAATTGATGCCTAGGTCCGTTAAGCATGAATAAGACTGGACCAGATCTATATGAAAATCATAATATTGAATTTATTTTTGTTTTTTCTTTGAGATTTTTTAGCATAAATATCTCTTTATTCTTAGTTTGGTACATGACATGCGCCTGTCTATAATGACCACAAACACTTTAATATGATGTTTCCATGATAATGAAGATGTTTCCAGCCAAACTTTTCATTCTGTAGTTCAAAAAAGATGAGAGATATTTATTTTAAAACTGTACATTTTTCAGTTTTCATTGTTGTGAAAATGTGAAGGGGAAGATGTATGATTGTTGCTCATCTTTTGAAGCTGGATAGCTGTTTTTACTTCTCATCAGTTTTTGCATAAATGCACTCTGAGGATTGGATTCAGAGATTAGGAGAACAATTGTAGCTGTGCTCATTCAATAAAATTTGCTCCCAAATTCATGTGTAAAGAGATGTAAACTAAAGAGCTTTACTCATGAAAAATAACCCAAGAGAATCTTCTGGATATTGAGAAAGAATATAGGGCATGTTATGAATAGATGTAGAACAATACATGGAATGATTGTCTCTTCAGATTGAAATGACCTCAGGATTGTGGCAAGTTAGAAGCCCCAGTGCATCTGGAGGGCACTAAATGGGAAAGGCCTATTTTAATATTTTTCAGTTGACTATCCTTGTTCCAATTCAGATATGGATTATGATTGTTACTGCAGACTTTGATGGCACTGTTGGAAGAGTGCCCAATTGTGCTGGCACCTTTCTTTAACCTCTGAAGGGGTTTAGATATCTCTTTTCACAATCAGTTCTTATTCTGCCCTGATACACCCATTCAGACAGCATTAACTCAATTACTCATAAAGCTCTTACTGTACCTCTCTATTCTTTAAAACTTCTCCTTCCTTTCACAACAAGGCAAAACTTGTCTTTCCAGTATGGTGTTAGTGAATTGAAAACTGCCAAAGCTTTACCTAGCAGAAAACACAGGGCTGTTCCTAATGGCCATTTCATGACACAGGTAACTCAGGTGCCACAGCCCGCAAAAGCAGGCAGTGACAAATGGTTGATGTTTTCACTTTTCCCTCCTAACTGATAATGACTAAACGACTGTACCTAATAGATGCTCATTATTATGAAGGATGTCTTTGCTCTGAACCTCTCTGGCAAAGCCTTTGAATACCTTTTTACTTAGCAGGTACCTTGGCCTTTATGGCTGCTGGAAGCCAAAGGAATGCTTGGACAGACGTCTTTTCGTAGAAGTGGTTTTAGAATTTTGCAAAGGACAATTTAGGATTAATTAGACTGTTAAGAGAGAAAGTGGTGTCAGTGCATGTTAAAAGAAAAGCAACAGCATGTAAAATTCATGCAATGTGGATATTTACATGGGTAACTACAAGTAAATCAATGCATGCGCACTTTGAATCATAATTTTAAAAGGATTTTTTTTGTAGTGAAGACAGATAATACATTTTAAGGAAGTTAAAATAGTTTGACAGTTCCGTCTCGATCTTTTAAACACAGATGTAGAGGTAATCCTCAACTTACAACAGTTTGTTTAGTGACAAAGTTCAAAGTTACAACGGCTTTGAAAAAATTGTAAGTTTTTCACACTTATGACCGTTGCAGCATCCTCATGGTCACATGCTCAAAATTCAGATGCTTGGCAACTGGTTCATATTTATGACGGTTGCAGTGTCCTGGGATCATGTGATCAGCTTTTGCGACCTTCTGACAAGCAGAGTCAATGGGGAATCCAGATTCACTTACCAACCATGTTACTAACTTAACAAATGCAACGATTCACTTAACAACTGTGGCAAGAAAAAGTCGAAAAATGGGGCAAACTCACTCAACAAATGTTTCACTTAGCGACATAACTTTTGGGCTTAATTGTGGTCGTAACTTGAGGACTACCTGTATTACTTTTAGACCAAACTCTGGACGCAGAATAAGCCTATATGGCAACCCTACACCCTCCAAATACTGTACAAATGCAAATACACCCATCTCACACCCACCCACACTGTTTTTATAGTTGGATTAAAATATATGTGGATTTATAAATGATAAAAGAAAGGATAAATATAAAACATAGAAGATAGGAATGCATGGGCTGTTTGAAGAAAAAGAAAACAACCAAGACAGCCTGCCTTAGGGGTAAGGTAGGGCAAGATTAATGCTGATGCACATCCTTGGCATAAGCAACAACCTGCTAATCAGACAAACATTTCCGTGGAATTGAACCATTTTCTGGTAACTCAAAGGTAGTCAAATATTATTTCCTGCACTGAGATAATTGTGCAGATCACCTGATTGCCATAACTCTTTCAAGATTGAGCTAATGCATTAATTGCTGGATTGTCTTCCAACTCCAGAAGTCTATGACAGAGCAAAAAAATTCAGCTTGTGACGGCAGCATATGAGGTTTGTCAATCTTGGTTTAAAAATATAGCAGCACACAAAAAACAGATGGGATCGTTTCTTTTAACACTACAAATCAAGCTCTGTTGAATATGATGGAACTTTTCCTTGTGTGCAGTCATATAAAATTCATCTCTAAAACACATCTTTAGGCAAGGCTGTGCACTTCAGTTTTTAAAAAATAAACACCATGAAGAAAATTGATGATAAGCAGATATATTTTACAATTGCATTATGCTAATATGAAGCAACAGGAGAAATGCAAAGCAAATATGAGTAATTGAGAAATGGCATTAAGGCAAATAAGGCTGTTACAAAATAAGGATCGTAATTAGGACTGGTATATTCAGTCCAGGATAGAATAAGTTATGCAATTCTGGCTTATGAAGGGATTGAATCTTTGGTTCAGCCTTCATTCTTGCAGTTGATCCATATCCGTGTTACTCAAGTTTCCTTTTCTTTTGTTTGGAAACATAAAGATTTGCAAGAGACCTGGTACTGTATTTATTTCCATCTTGCAGCAATCATAATTCAGGAGCCCACAGATATGCAAATAGGTGGCTGACAGCACCTGAAAATAAAACAAAACAGAAAAGACCTCATGCTGAATGAGGATGCAGAGCCATCTGCGTTGTTTTCCATGCTTCATCCATTAAGATCATGTCGATTGGGAGCTATTAGCAAAACTTCGGAAAAACATTACTCCGTTTTGGAGCACAAATCTACCATTAAAACATAAAAACTGGGAGTTATGTGTATTTGTAACATTGTCAGGGTTCAGAGTAACACAGAATGCAGAACACAGTTCTACAAAAGCAGAACTCCGAGACAGGTAGATTCCTCAAAGAACATATTTATTGGATACATCATTTGGGCACAGCTAGTGAAAACCAACTCTGAAAATTCCCACGGTTTCCCCCCTAATTAAAAGAGCAAATATTTCCATCCCCAGATGTCACCAGTCACATTGTCCAATTAAAGCAGCTGGGAGGCTGCTTGGTCAATCCTGTCCTCCCTCTCTTTCCACATGTTGGGATGACCTTGATTCCCATAAGAAAACCTTTTGTTTTGACTGGT
>JANHFK010006819.1:291216-301641 GCA_036250565.1 Sibynophis collaris
TATTATTATTATTATTATTATTATTATTATTATTCTGTACTTTATTCATTAAACATGAAACTCAGTCAACTGAACATTTAAAAATGCATCACAAAGACCATTGATTGGTGCTAATGTTGTTGTTATTATTGTTATTATTATTTTTACATTAATTTCATCAGTTGTAATTTTTGGCCCAGGTCTTTTACATTTGTTTGCTCTGAACCCACCCACTTCTCAACATCAACTAGTAAATGGTATTTTCATACTTTATAATTTTCCTTTTGCAGATGTTGTATACTGTACATGGCTTTTTCTAAAAGATCCCAACTCTGATGGCATAAACCTGACTCTTCTTCTAGGTCCTGTTCCAGTTCTGCCCCCTGTTCCTTCAGCAGCTTCACCATCTCCCATCTGTAGCAAATCTTCAGCAGGGACAACAGATCCAGAAGAAGCAACCCGGTTACTTAGTGAAAAAAGGCGACTCGCCCGGGAGCAACGAGAACGGGACGAGCAGCAAAGAAAGGAGCAGGAAGGGATTGAAAGGTGATCAACTCACAGTTGCCTAATGGAGAAAATGCACTTTTGGATATCTTCTTTGCATACACCACAGACCAAGAGTACAAAACAAAGCATTTGTATAAAGCTTATATTCTATTCATCTCCATGATTTAGCAGAAGCAGGTTGTTAAAAGATATCTCCGTCTGGAATAGTGTCTGCCCAACAACATAGACCAGACTAAGTAACCAAGGCCATATAGACAGCACTGTTTTTATACCCTGTTTCCCTGAAAATAAGACATTCCCTAATAATAAGCCCAATCGGGCTGTTGAGCACATGCGCTAAAATAAGCCCCTCCTGAAAATAAGCCCTCCCTGAAAATATTTAACCACATGCAGTTGGTCCCCGCCATTTCCTCTGATTAGGGTTAGGGAGACAGAGCTGGAAATCAGGTAAGGCAGCAAGAGGAGCCTGGTTTTGCTCCAAGCGCTCCAAAATAATAAGACCTCCCCGAAATTAAGGCCAAGTGCTTATTTCGGGGTTCAAAAAAATAAATAAGACGGTCTTATTTTCAGGGAAACACAGTAGCTGTAACAGCTTTAGTAACAGACCCTTGCAAGTTTAATGTGCTTCTCCCTTCCTCCCATTATCTTCATGTAAATTAGGGAGGAACTTGTCCAAGATGTTTTCTCAAATTATTTTCTTTGAAAAATTATTTGATCATTGTGTTACTAGTGGCTCTTCCTCCTGTCTTTCTAAGCCATTCCTTTAGCCCTTTAAAAATAGAGATCATACTATTTAGTATAATGTGATAATTTGTACAGGTTGTGTTGATTGTATAGATTTTATGCAATCCAGATTCTATAGATTTAATGTGATAATTAGTACAGATGATACTTATTAACTGAGAGCCAGATGAGTGTGTGGTGATTAAGGTGTTGGCTTAGAAACCTGGAGACTATGAGTACCTTAGACATGACAGCGAGCTGGGTAATTTTGGACCAGTCACTCTCTCTCAGCCCAACCCACCTCACAGAGAACTTGTGGGTGAAATAGAAAGAGAAATAGGTATTACTTATATATGCCACCTTAAATTACCTATACAGTAATAAAGGTGGATTAAAAAAAATAAGTAAATGAACAGTATGATCCAGATGTTCAAAAGGACAGCATCAATTCTCAACCTATTATTATCCAGTTGTATTGAGGTAAACTCCCATCATTTCATGGCCATGTTGACTTGGGAGATAGAAGTTATATTTCAAAATGCTGGAGAGACATCATGATAGAAAAAGCCACTCTAGTGCCTCTTAGGTTGTTCTGACTTCATCAAATACTTGGATTTTGCATTCTCATAAACCCTTCCAGCAATATCTCCAAGTTTGTGCCACCTGCATTCTGAAATGGTATAGTAATGTTAGAAATATGAACACTCTCTACTCCTATTCTCTATCTTTCTGCCTGGAGAGAGAAAAGTAAAACCAGTAATTCAGAATCCACTTCTTTAACTAGGTGGTTTATATCCCATCTTTCGTTCAAGAGCTTAAGGTGGAGTACTTAAGTAGCTTTTCTTCTATTTTTTTTTCTCACCACAGCAATCCTGTGAGGAAAGTTGAGCTAAGAGGTGACTGACAGCAAGTCAGCCAATGAGCTTCTTTGGCTGACAGAAGGCTAGAATATGGCTCTTCCTGCTCATCGCCCAATCCCTTAATCCCTATGCTACAGAAGACCTTGTTAGACTTGGTCAACACAGTCTTAGATATCCTTTCACAGGAATATTGTAATTTGGTTTCTGGCACCAAGCAAGATTTGAAATTTCTCACGATTCTATTTAAGGAAATTTCCCAATTAATCCAAGAATAATCTTCAATTTACCTCAGATAAAATGAGAAGAAGCAGCATTTCCTCCTTTTTCCATTCCATTGTGTGTGTCATTTATTCATTTCTGGAGGCAGCCTGACATGCTAAAATAGGTGTTTTATTTGTTTAAAAATTTTTGGTGCTAGTTTTACCCATCCATGCATTTGTCTAACACACACCATTGTTTCCATTAGACAAAAGAAGGAGGCCTTGGCACAGAAGATCACTGAGGAAAGAGCGCGCCGAGAGGAGGAAGCTCAGAAGCAGGAGGCAGAAAGGAAGCAAAAAGAAGCAGAACTGGAGCTGGAGAAGGAGGAAGAGCTACGCCGCTTGGCTGAAGAAAAGGAGGAGAAAGAAAGGAGGGAAATGGAACTCCTTCAGAAACAGGTAGTGTAAACACCAGTGGGCTTTGCAGATTGTATGTTGTACAAATGGCTCATTGTCCTGGGGAACTGCATGAAGGAAAGCAAGGAGATGCAAACAGTGGCATCTCTGGACAGGGAAGAGGTTTAAAAAGCTTAAATGGAAGCCATGACTCCATGGTTGATGTCCCATCAATCCCATATATGTGTTGACGTCCCACACATGGAGAAAGCTACAGAACGTTACACTCTTGCAAATATTATCTTGATAATGCCGGACCAAAAGCATCCTTACAAAAAAAAAGTTTTCCATGGAATTTAGTGTTGCTGTTCTGCTTATTCTAATACAGCTGGTCCCTCTGTCAGTGTAAAAGCATTTGCAACTCCTTAACCAATTCTGGTTTTTTCCTGGGACCGTGCGAACTTTCAGAAGGGCAGTTGTCAGGCTTAGCCCAAGAACAATGTAAAACAATGCAGTCAGAATCTTTATTTCCTGACACAAAATAGAAAGAATCTCATCAGACTAAACCCTTATTCTCATCCTAACAGACATATCCTGGAAGATTTTAGGGAGTGGCTAACCTAACTCTCTTCCTCTGTCTTCTATCCAGCTCCGGGCTGTGCTGTCTCTTGTCTGTCTCGTCCCCCCCCCCCAAATGTTTCCAGGGAAACTGCCACTTCACTATAGTCCATCACTTCCCCCTCTATAGGCACCATCCCTCAAGATATCACAGGAATAAATCAGCTACTTTAACAAATAGTAACCGGATCTATGCAAGTCACTCCTCCACTGATGCTCCACTGATTTTTTGTCTTTACAAGCAATATGCATTTGTATACAAAATATATATGACTGTGGGTTTTGGAATATTGATATTCTCTGGAAAGACTCCTGGCAGTTATAAAAGGTTATACAGTATTTCCTTCCTTCTCTGTATATCTAGGACCTACTCAGCGGTGAAATCTACTTACCTTCGCTACTGGTTCGGGTGTGCTCCCATGTGGGCGTGCGTGCTGTGCGCACATGCACCTCTTCTGCACATGCGCAGATGATTAAAAAACGGGACATAATGATGTCCCAGTGGGTGGACGGAGCCTCCCGCCACTGAACGAGCCTCCTGCTACCGGCAAGCTGGATAGAACTGGGTGCATTTCACTGCTGGACCTATTTTTTCTGAAATTGAATGCACTTTTTGATCTAATTTGCATGCTGTTTTTCAATGCAAATGAAATTCCCTCCCTGAATTTTTATTTTTTTTAGAAGAGGAATTTTTACTAGGATTGCAAAGCATTAATTTTCCTCTTCATGCCTCTTCTGATCTTGTTAATTATGAACCTTGCCAGCTGCTGCTATTACCTAGTACTTTGCATTTGAATGTATCCTGCAGGTTAGATACAAAAATGCCATTAATATTTGTGATTTGGGCCTTAAACATATGACACATACTTCCCTAATATGTCATGCAAAATAGAAAAGAGAGGACTCAATTTTTACTTTACATAAAATCATGAACAGTAACAGATTATGTGCAATCAGAAAGTCTTATAATGACTGTTGAAGTAATCAAGAAACACTGGTATTCTAATTTTATGGAGTGAAGGTACATAAGTACGCAGCATTTAATTTAGAATCTCACCACCTTTTCAAAATGTGTTTGCACTACATAGAAGTAATTAAATTGTACATTCATTTGCAATTATAAAAGAAGCTGCTCTTTGGATACAAAAGATAGCTTTTGCGACTATGTTGGGACTATGCAGTTTCTTACCCGATTCTTTTGGGATTACAGCAATTGAAAGCAAAAGTGAAAGTAACTAGATAAATATATATATATTGATTGCCATAATATAAGCAATGTCCATATTTTCCTTTTTGGTGCCGTAATTTAGAAGGAAGAAGAAACTCGGTTACGAGAAGACCAGATTCGATTGGAGCGTGAAAAACATTTCCAGAGAGAAGAACAAGAGCGCTTCGAAAGAAAGAAGGTAATAGAAATCAGTTCTTGCAGACAACCACATATGTATTTCCATGTGGCAAATGACCCCCCCCCCCCCCAATGAATTCACTTTTGTGGACTTAAGGACTAAAATAGATTTTTAAAACTTTCTGGAAGCATTATCTTCCATGTAATTGAAATCACAGTTACATTTGCTGCTTATAATGCCACCTTTGGATTTTTTGCACATACCTGCTCAACAAAGCATCAATGCAGGGGAGTCTTTTCTGATTCAGAACCCATTGCAACCAAACTTCCAAATCATGGGAAGAACCTACAGTAATCTACATGAATCAGGTAGCCTCTTGCCTTCATGTATGATCACAAGCTTATAAAGAACACCCCCAAAGAGGTTCATGATGTGACGGATCAGCTTTGAGTTATTAGTAGGTTGGTATATATCACAGGCAAACTTTCATTGCCACTTCTCTTTTGGCTCCAGTCTCACGTGTCTGGAAATAAAAAGTGTTTACTTAAAATGGAGAAGTTTACCCACCCATGTATTTGTCTAAAGTAGAGACAATAATGGATTGGAGGAGGGAGGGAACAAATGTAAATCAGATCTGATTTCTGAAAAAGGCAGGTGTTGCAGGAAGCTTACAAAGAGGATGTTTGCTCAATTGCTCACTGATCCACTTAGCACTTAAACTTATATACTGCTTTACAGAGCTTTACAGCCCTCTCTAGCGGTTTACAGAGTCAGCATATTGCTCCCAACAATTTGAGTCCTCATTTTACAGACTTTGGAAGCATGGGAGGCTGAGTCAGCCTTGAGCCTGGTGAGATTTGAACTGCCAAATTGCAGGCACCTGGCAGGCAGCAGAAGTAGCCTGCAGTACTGCACTCTAACCACTGTGCCACTGTGGTTCTATGCTATTGTTGATGCTTCCTCCTCCAGCTGATTCCAAGGAGGATGAGTGGTTCATTTTGTAAAAATTAGTTGCAGGCCACCATCTTTTCAAGTTGGTGGAGGAAGAGGTGGCAATGGGGAAGTAACTGTAGCATATACTGCAGATAAATTTGGTTATTGCACGTAGTGTGCTCATAATTAATATATCTAAATCTGTTCTCCAGTGAAAACATCTTAGAAAGGCCTGTTAAAAATCACCTCTCTATCTGAAGTTAAGGGAACATGGAGAAGATGACAGTTCTCCTTTGTAGCAGCTCCCACACATTGGAACTCTGTAGCACCAAATGTTTATAAAGCTTCCTTGCTCAGGGCATCTAGAACAGGGGTGGCAAACTCACATTGTCACGATGGCGTCACTTGACGTATCGGGACTTTTTCCCCCCTTCGCTAAACCAGAGGTGTGGCCAACATGTGACCCATCCGGCCTGTGGGCCGGGAGTTTGATAATCCTGATCTAGAAGATAATTGAAAGTTTTATTTTTCCAAGCTTAATTAACTAATGCATCCATTTTAGGGGATTATCATTTTTCATATCATTAGCATTTTATAACCTACCCAGAGTTTTTTGATTGAAGTGAGCCATAAAAATGTAAAATAAATTAATAAACATTATAAACTATGGATAAATCTGGAAGTCGTTCATTATAAATATTGTTTTTCTTTATTATGTAGCGTCTTGAGGAAATTATGAAAAGAACTAGGCGATCAGAACCTGTGGAAAGAGTATGTATGGAACTTTTTCCTTTTCAGAAATATTTTCTATATTTTCTATATATATTTTTATCTTCTAGAATAGATATTTACATAAAATCTTTTTTGTTTTGCAGAAATCAGATGAGCAGCAGAATGGAGTGATAGTAAAAGAAATAGGTATTACTTTTGATGTACATTTAGTTTTACACTGAAACTTACCCAGAGCATGAATAAGAAAGAATTAAGTAATAAATCATTTAAACATTAATAACCTGGTTGCATTTAATGAAAAGCAGGTGATTTGACATTTGAATACTTGTAATGGCATATTATTCCATTGTGAATATAATTATATACAAAATGAAACATATTAGCGCTGTGATTTTTTCAATGATAAATAAATCAAGTTCTAGATCATTAGTTTTAATCATTACTGACAAAATAGTAAATTATATCAATTTCTGATCTAGATTACAGTTTTGTTTACAATTGAGCTATTGAAATAAAATCCTTGGTTCTGTTTTATTAAACAATTGAAATGTCAGCTCCCTATTTACCTGGTATGATTTCTGAGCAAAGAAAGTATAAAAGGAAGTGTTTTATACAAGGCTATTATGAAATGAACCCTGTTATTAGTTGGATATTGCATTTTTCATTAGTGCTAAAAAGGAATTAATTTTTCCAGTATTCAGATAGAATCAGATCCCTGAAATTTCTCTTGGCTCTTGCCTTAGCATCATTCTGTATTAAGAAATAGGCATAGGAAGTTGTCTTACAGTGGGTCAAGCGATTAATCTAGCTGGTTCACTATTACCTCTACTGGCAAGCAGTAGCTGCCCAAGATCCCATCCTATTTTTCCCCAACAGTATTGAATATTGCATTTAGGATTGCATGTCACTACTCTCCAAAAGAACCCTTTTCAGAATGGAAAGGATGCTTTATACTTCTGATGACCATTTATTGCTATCCCCCTCCCCCACCTACATAGGGAAGGGGACAGAGAGGGGAACAGAGTTTTGAGAAGCTATGTTTCTCTATGCAATCTTATGTTCTCCATTCTGCTACATTAAATAAATACGGTTTTACAGACCATTTTGTTTTCTTTCTACCAGTGAGCGGCCCTACACCTCCGCTAAGCCCTGTAATGGGTTCTCAGGTTCAGTGTATGGCAGAAACTCCACGCAACGGGGAAATGCTACTTCACACACCTGTGCTCATTTCTCACCAACCCAGAGTAAACTTAGACAGGTAAGAAATGTGATCCTTTCCCCCACCCCTCCCTTCTGTTCAATTGTGTCCAGTTCTCAGAATCTGCCTGGAATATTCCCTATGGTTTTCTTGGCCAGGATTTTCAGTAGTAGTTTGCCTAGGGTTGAGAGAAAATGACTGGCCCAAGGTGACCCAGCTGGCTTTGTGACTAAGGCAGATCTAGATCTATCTAGATAGAACCTATCTTCTGGTTTCTAACCTGGGTCCTTAATCACTACCCAAACTGGCTATCAACATAAGCCTAGTATGGAGAAAAGATTCATTGGTGAGTTTTTAGTTCTTCTTGAGATAAACTTATATTAAATTTAATTATTTTCTTTAGCTGTAGATGTTTCAGTCATCTATTATGTCCCTCAAATACCTAGGGAAACATTTATTGTCAAAATGTTTTGCTGTATCATACATATTGTTCTTCAGTAAGCCAAAAAAAATAAGCAAATAAATCATCTGAAAACATTGATGTTTGGGAAATAAGATCACATTATATAAGAATTAACAAGAAAGAAAGCCCGTATTCATCTGAATTCTTGCATTATTGGGGAAAAAGGTGTCCTAATTGTTAGTCTGACAGAATAGTTGCATAGATTTAATATCTGCTTTTCAATATACAGAAAATATTGTTTTTCACATGAGACTTAGCATCACCTTAGTGTTTTAACAACCTTTGTAGCCTCATGGAATAAAACAAAGGATGAAATTCTTCATATAGCCAAACCTTTCTTGTGTTTCTTGATAAGTTTGGTAGCTCAACCCACTCAACAGGAGAAAATAGGAGGAGAAAGAAGTATTATATTTGTTCGCCATCTTGATTTACTATTATAAAATAATAAAGACAGAATTTTAAAAAACAAAGAAATAAAAATTCTGTCACAGTTTTATTATGCAGCATATCAGGAAATTTTGTAGAAGTGGAAAGATGTGGAAGAAGGCAACAACTTCAACCTACAGTATAACTTACTCTATAAGTTTTCTATTTTTTGCATTTTTTACTATTATTGCAAAAATAATTGCATTCAGAATTGTACATTTTTTCTTGGCATTAAGTATGCTAATTCAAGTATAATTTGTATATTGACTAAATAATACTATTTGTATTTGTTTGATAAAACAAACATGCAATTCAAAGTTAAGTCTAACAATCATCAGGAGCAATAATATAAAGATCCAATTATCTAATTTTATTATGTTATTTATGAAGGTGAACTCACTTAACTTTTATGTGAAGAAAACTCACTTAACTTTTATGTGAAGAAAATTCTATCACCTACCAAGGTCTGGTTGGTATGTCGATTGAATTAAGAACACCTCCTGTTCAGCGGTGGGTTTCACCTATACTTACCACTGGTTCGCCACACATATGCTCGCTTCGCTCACGCACACATGCGCCTTCCGCGTGTGCGCCAGGCCTCGAAAACGTGGCTAAATAGGATGGCATTACGCCAGGGTGGGCGGGCAGGCCCACCTACAGTCGCCGCTACCAGTTTGCCCGAACCAGTCTGAACCGCCTGAATACCACCTTTGCTCCTCTTAGTATTCATCCATATTAGTGGTATCGCCATCATTAGAATGCAAGATGAAGTTGAATACAGATTTTGTTTCCAAAACATTTCTTAAATTGCCTGCATCATGGCCTAAAGTGTTTTTGGTAGAGGAAACTGATCCTACAATAAATACAGATATAATTTAAAAAGCATTGGATTAAAACAGTCATATATTTCTGGTTTGTTATCAGTAAGTTATGTTACCTATCGATGTATTTCAGTAATCTCAACCTACAAAAACATTCAAATGAAAATGGAGTATCTACGCCGGATGAAAACTTTGAAGAGCTCATCAGTTTACCCATGGGAATAAAACCACCCAGATTGGATGCCATGAGTCCTGAAGAGGAAGATAGCTCTGATATTCCTTTGACTCCCATCTTGGCCTTTGAAGAGAATGGGGCACGAGGGTCATTGCCTCAGGTAGACAATGTTCAAACGCCTCAGACAGCAGGTAGGTTTGCTTTAATCCTTTTAACTTGCATGCCCTGGAACAAATCTAGCAAATGCCTCATTTGAGTATATTAAGAGCAAAGAATAAAGGGTTATAAAATCTGCAACAAACATATTCATCCTGATTCTTAGAGCAACCTGCATCTGGAATAGGATAGAGAAAGATAGAAGGCTTGATTATGAATTGCACTAGGCTCGTAGGAGAGGGCACAGATCTGAATTTCAAACTATTTATGGTTTCAATTATAACATTTATTTCTGATAGAAAAGCAAGTTTATTAAGGGATAAGTAGACTTTTAATAAAAGTAGGAAAAATTAAGGCTTCTGTAACAGATATATAAAAACAGTGATTTCAACATGCGCAGGATTTCCTTCGTTATAAGGTATTTCAGTGAAAATTTTCTATTCTGGTTCATAACTCCATGTAACAGGAATTTTGTTCACTTTATCTGGGATTACCATAGAATGGAACTATTCCTGGACTTAATAATTGGTGCATGGATTCTGAATTATTGTCCCACGAAAGGAAGCCGTTCTGATCCAATGGTGGCATCACCAGCAGAAGGATAGAATGAGTGATGGTTTTTTTTTTTGCCAATTTCCCCTTCTCCCTGCAGACCTAGTCCCACCTCCCACACTATTTTAGTTGCTGTTTCAACCCTTTTAGCAGGTGTTCAGAACATAGAGGAGAGCTTCAGAGGGAATAGGAATTGGCAGATATTATTTCTCCTGTTCCACTCATGAGAACTTTTTACATGCAATTCCAATCATTGGAACTACCGTATTTTTCGGCATATAAGACCCACCTTTTTACCCCCAAAAAGAGGCTCAAAATTTGGGTGCGTCTTATATGGCGA